>JADHKS010000003.1:150614-207331 GCA_019925295.1 Sporothrix pseudoabietina | reverse complement strand
TTTTTGGGGGGGGGTCGGGTCCAACACCACCCATCCCCCCCTAAAAAAAAAAATACGCCCCCCCCCCCCCCCCCCCCCCCAAAAAAAAAAAAAAAAAAAAAAAAAAAAAAAAAGCAACACCGAGACAGAGAGAAGCTTTCTCCACGATGAAAACGCACAGGGCGCCGTCTTTTGATCCGCCCGCAGAGCCAGATAGAAAACAGAAGCATTTTGCGCAATCGGCGGGGGATGTCAAATTATTGCGGATCTCGCGGGAGAGGCGTCTGGAGGTGGAGGACGGACAATGGAGTGCGACGTAGCTTCTGGCGAAGGAGAGCAGAAAGCTCCCCATTTGTCGGTGCCGACTTTCACAATGGAGACGCCCCAGATGCATACGAATCACTCTGTCGAGACCCCTGTCCCCAGTCGTCTCCCCCGCCGACCCCTGCCTATTGCTGGTCATAGCCCCGATAGACCTGGTTTTGTGTGCTTTTCCCTCCTTCTCCACAGTCAAAAGGAGTGCGCGTTGTCTCCGTCCACTGCATAAGGCTGCGGACCGTCTAACTACAACGGGTTTAAGATGGGCACTTGCAGGGAACCGCCCGCTGTCATGGCATTTCCCCCGTCATGACATGCCTTGAGACAGGCCGCCCTATCCTCTTGTTGTCTTTATTCAGCTCCCGTTGTGGTAGTCGATCAATGCTTTGCACACTGTATTCGTGATATTGTCTTGTTGTTCATTGGCCCCTTTTTGTTTCTCCTTTTCTTTGCTTTGACCCTAGTTTTGTCAATGTTCGGTTCCGCAGTGCAGGTCGACGTGTGCATGTACCTGGTTCGTCGAAAGACTCGAAACGAAACAAAACAAAAACGGTACATCCTTCTCTCTCGTCGTCAGATGTGGCTTGGAACAGAGTGGAACATAACCGGCCGCATAAAGCACTTCCTGGCTTTGCAAGCCGTGGTCTTTTTCGAGTCTATTTCAGACTAACCATCTTGGTCCTCAACATAAACGGACATGGTCCGTAAACCTTGGTGTTCCTGTCTTTCGTCTTCACCCATCACCTCCAAGCCCTGCATCCTTGCCTGTTGCCTGCTTGCCTCGTCATCGTAAAGCCCGATTAAGTACACGGCACACGGCACACTCCTTTGCTCCTTGCCCGTCCAAAAGTAAAAGTGCATCGCAGGCCATGTAGAAAAAGGAGAAACAAACATCCCCTGCTTGTGGCCCTCCCCGTCCTCGCGGCCATTCGTCACCTGACCGTGAAGCCATCCATGGGGTACAAGTCAACAAAGTATGCATGCTCGCAAAAAGGGGCAGGCCTCGTGGACCTTGGACATCTTTACGCTGACTCGTGGACCCCATGCATTCTCTGTCTTGCTCTATTATCCCCGAGACCAAGCCACACACAACGGCCACGACCACGACCACGACTACAGCCAAGGACAAGACAAGTGTTGCGTGGCAAGAAAGTGCACTAGAAGTAGGGATCGGCAGTCCTGGCTTTGCGTGGGTCAGTCTAAAATTTCCTTTCTGGGCGATAGATATATACCACTGGACTCGTCCATTGTTTCCTTCTTTCCTTATTCTGGCTTTTGATCACCACCAGTATCACACTGCCTGTCTTTGTCTCACTCTTTTGTCCCAATCTCTTCAAGTACACTTCCATTCACTCACTCACTACTTACTACCACCACCCATCACAATGCGGTCCACTATTGCCCTAGTCGGTCTGCTTGTTGCCGGCGCCGTTGCATCGCCCGCCGGCATCTCCCACAAGGACCATACCGGCCGTGCCGTCCGGAAGCGCACAACCGAGACTGTGCAACTGTACGTCTACGGCACCAACATTTCCGGCCTTCCCATCTACGCGGGCACTGACAGTAGGTATCCATTGCATTGCATTGCACAGTACATTTTGTTTTGACTGCCCCTTGCTGACCTCCAGACCTCGCCTACGTGGCCACTGAAGAAACCGCCGCCACTGTCACCAACCTGACCGCCGTCACCTGGACCATTGACACCACCGGCGCAGACGCCTGGACCGTCGCAGCCAACACCACGTCCGCGACCACGACCAACTCCACCTCGTCCCTCACGTCTGGCTCGTCCTTTTATATCGTCACCTCGTCCGATAGTAGCGGCTCCTTTGAGCAGGCCGGCTTCATGTCGGACGCTTCAGACGCCCCAACCAGCGCGATGACGACTGGCTTTGTCACCTATGGCGCCTACGTCATGGTCATCGGTGAAAACTCCGACAACCAGGAGACGTACGTCTCCGAGTTCTGGGCTAAGCGGTCCGGCACCGTCGGTCTGTGGAGGCTGATGTGGAACGTGGCGGGCACGGCCCAGGACGACAGTGTGCCTGTCACCATCAAGACGACGGCGCCGGTGGCCTTTACGACGAAGAACAAGGAATAAGTTTGTGTCGGTGCGAGACCACGAAGAGGTCGAACATTGGTTACGGCGTAAGCCGTGACCATCGATACTTGTTGACGTTTTCCATGTCGTCAAGGGCTGGCGGTGGAGATGTACATACGCTGCCGTGGTGGATTTGTGTATTGGTGTGCATTGTTTGGTTGTGTTTGCCTCTGCTTTCTGTCTTTATCAGTCACTCGCTTCTGTACGTAGCGCATCAACGACGATGCTGGGCACTCTTGTCTGTTCCTGTCGTTTCTGTTTATATATTATTGTGTCACTGGATGGTAGTCTGTGATCACCGTCTGTTATTTCTCGTTTCATTTTCGATCAGAAAGATTACTAAATTTTTCGCAACTCATTTATGAATAGTCGAGTAAGAAAATGTAAAATAAAACCACAAGATAACGACACAGTCTCATTAATCTAGCAAATACAGAAATGTCACGAGTCGCCAACTTTGTATCTTGAATGGCAGCTGATAAGGAAGACTTGCCCTTCGTTTTCGTCCACTAATTCTCATGCGGTAATGTTGTGCCACTACTTTTTTCAACGGCTGATTCAACGGCTGACAACTGGCGGGGTTAAGTTTCAAGACGCGCAGTAGATATCTAAACTCAGATCCGGTTCGTCTCTTCCTCTTCCCATTTGCTGACAGGTTCGAATGATCATTTGTAGACAAGTACGACGTACAGCAGCTGCAGTCTCGGCTCCGACAGAGTCTTTTGCCCTTTTGCCCTTTGGACCTTTGCTTGCCCTACTCTCGGGGCCATTCCAATTTCGTCAACTGGTCTTTCTCTGCTCTCTGTTGGTCGGCCGTTTCCCACATTACTCGTAGACTTGGTATCATGCACTTTCCCCCCTTTTTTGCAGTCCCCTACGTTTTCGTCATTCTACACTTCCTTCTACATCCATTCTTCTGTCTTCCTCGCCTTTGAATCCCCTCATCGCGGACCTTTTTTTGTTCCTTCGCCCCTTTGAAACTGCACGTGGACGGGACCGTCAGTGCTGGGACATCGACAAGTGTGTATAAGTCTCCCTTATTGGCGATGCTTGACTTTGACTTAGTTCTGCTGTTTGTTCGTCTCCTCACACCCTTTGGTGAATAGCGGCGGTGAGTTGAAGAGGCCCGTCCGTTAGACGGCAGGATGTACTCCGCACTCGTCTTCCCTTTCCGTCCCTCTCGATTGTGGTTTATGTGTGCAGGTTTTCGCAAGTCTGGGCAGGCGGCGCCATCAAAAGTGTGCAAGACTGGAAAGGGAGGGTGGTATTTATTGTTTCCGAGGATGTGCAGGAGATGCATTGCGCACGCGCGTGCAAGAAGGGTTGCAGAAACGACGAGCCAAGTGATGTGGCTCTGTGAGGTTCTTTTCGCAGAGCATGCATTATTACGAAGGTAGAGGGAAAACGCCTGCAACCCCAGAGAGATTGCACACGGGTGGTGGTCGGTCCTTTGCCTGTTTCTGTACTTCGTAGTCAGAGTGCCGCAGTGGAAGAAATACAGCGAGCTCTCAGGACTCGACGAACACAATTGCGTCCATCATCTGTCAAGACGTCTCCTTTCTATCTCACCTTCATACCATCTTCTCCCTCAACATAAGCAAAGGACGGGAAATGGCGGAAAATGACGGAAAATGGCCGAGATTTTGGTCTTCGTCCCAGGACAGACACCCTCAGGGAGAGGAGAGACACTCCACAGCTAGAACGTGCCGCTACACAGGGACCAAACAGGCTTAGCGGCGGGCCGACCGGCTGGCCGTTGGACGTTAGCCTCTGATTGCGTCGACCTTCCAGAACTTGTCGTCCTTTTCTTTCCTCCTTTTTCCTTTCTCTTCCTCCCTTTGCCATCTACGTATCTTTATCAGTACTGAGAACTTGCTCGCTTGCTTTGTTGTTGGCAGTTTACGTGTACCCTTTGCCCTTTGCCCTTTGAACCCCTCATTGATTCGGCCCGCAAAAAGAATGGCAAAAAGAGTGGCGCGAGGGCTCAGCTGCACTTTGTGTTTTTGATTCTTGTGGTCGCTTGTGGATGCATTTTCTCGTCACAGTTGCTTTCACATCCACTTGCAGGTCGTACCTTTCAATTGCTTCGTCTGGGCGCGAGCAGCCGCTCTTTCCGTCTTGCTGTCATGTGTCGTGCAGATGCATAGATGCACAAAAGGGAACCTCTCTCAACGAAAGGAATGGGCGACACGTATCTGTGTGTTTTTGCTCTTGTACGGAGTACTTTGTCTTTGTGTATTTGTGCTGGGACGCACCGAGAGAGACCGAGCCAGCCATTTTGAGCCGTCGAGCGCGGCCAAACACCCGGCGGAAGGATCAAGCCCACGGCAGAGATGCACCAACGAGGTGCCATCACAGGAGACGAAAAGTGACAATGTGGCAGGAACTGGTCGTACAGAATATGCGGGAAAACGCAGCCAAAAGAAATCAAAGAAGCCATAGAAGCCAAAGAACGCTTGTTAGCCTGAAATCTCCCTTCCTTATTTTGGTTGTATTCCTCATTATCTCGCCCTTGTTTGCCCTCGTTTGCTGTCCATTGTTCACTTGACGGCTTTGTGTTGGACGTACGGTCACGCCTTTATCTGTCGTTCTTGTCTTCTGTCAGCCCTTGTTTCGACACAATATGGTAGGGCTCATTCTCATCAGTCCGTCTCCCTCAGTTCCCCCAGACTTCAGTAGCCTTTCGAGAAACATTAGTGACCTCCTTTGCCCACACTGACCCCTGTATCCCACGTTTTCTCGTCTCGATTTCCGTATGCTTTTTTTTTCTTCTTCCATCGCTGAACCTCACGTCTGCATCACTTTTCCTCAACTGACTGTACTTTTGTCGACTTCTTCCACTTTCGTTGTTGCTTCAATCACACGCATAACTGGATTCTCCTCTCTTCACCTTCTCCACGAGTGAGACTGCAGCAGACTGCAGATTACGGACTGCAAGCTGCTCCGAGCTTTCCAAATCCTCCGTTACTGCCGCGATTTTTTGGCTACCTTCAATTAACCCCCCTTTCCCACTCCAGTCTTCTGCCTTCTCCTTTTCTTTTTCTTTTTCTTTTTCTCACGACATGACCGCCAGTTAAAAGCCCACAGATATCGACAACATCACAGCCGCCAGAATGGGCGAAATGGGCGAAATGGAGCTGGACCCGCGGCCAACAACGGCCGACGGGGAGGCACAACAGGCGGCATCAGAGACAGATACAAACAGTACACAGCCGCCACAAGAAACAACAGAACAGTTGGACGTCGAGCAGCTGCCGCCAGGAATACCAGCACCCCCGCAAGCACCCGCGACAACAACATCGACAACAGCAACCGGCGTCCCAACAGAGACGACAGTAGAAAAGGTGGCACGGTTTTTGGGAATACCACCAGCAATACCAGCAAGGCAGCCACTGTCTGAGGCAACAATCGAGACAGCTACGACAGCGACAGACACAACAGAAGCCACGGCGACGGTACCTGCGAGCGGCAACAATTCAACACAACCGGCTTCACCGTCACCAAGTCCCAGGGACACGATCCACAGTGACATCAACAACGTCAACAACGTGAACAACGGACTAGCACAAGACGCACAACCTCAACCTGTGTTATCACGGCAACCACCACCATCACCACCTTCACAACCATCACGGCACGATGAGACGGGCGACTACTCTGGCAAGAGTTTTTCTGACGAGCACGCCGGTGCCACAGTGGGAGTTACATCAGCGCAGAACCCGCGGCCAGACGATGAGACGACTGATACGGCGTCGTCGCTTTTTAGCACCGGCCTAAGTATCGACTCGGATGCAGACTCTGCTCTGGGAGATGTTGATGTTCCGTACGTGCCTGCAGTCCATCCAATTTGAGTCTGAATTTGAATTTGAATTTGAATTTGAGTTTGATTTGATTTGATTTGATTTCCACTGACAGACTAGATCCTCCACGCAATCTGTCCGCTCCAGCATCTACGAGTTTGTCGAAGAAAACGGCCGTACGTTTCACAAATACAAACAGGGCAGTAAGTAAACGCGCGACGCCACTGTATCCAAACAGATTCTAGTAGATTCGAATAGATTCTGACACGGACGTAGAATACTTTATGCCCAACGACAAGACTGAGCAGGAACGGCTCGACCTCCAACACGCCATCTTTGTCCTCCTCCTCAAAGGACAGCTCGCACGCGCGCCCATTGACGATCCACAGCGAATCTTGGACATTGGCACCGGCACGGGCATCTGGGCCATTGAGTTTGCCCAAATGTATCCCTCGGCCGACGTCATCGGCACCGACCTGAGCCCCATCCAGCCAGACTTTGTGCCGCCTAACTGCCGCTTCGAGATTGACGATGCCGAGGACGACTGGACCTATGGCACGAGCCCGTTTGACTTTGTCCACCTACGGCTGCTCTGGCATTCCTTCAACGACCCCCGCCGCATCCTGAAATCGGCCTACGACAATCTGCGCCCCGGCGGGTACGTCGAGTGGCAGGACTACATGAGCCGGTTTCGAGCGATTGACGACTCTTTGGACGGCAGCGCCTTGACGCGGCTCGACACGCTGTACACCGAAGCCGGCCGCAATCTGGGCAGGGACATGCTCGTCACGCCCAAACTGGCCGGCATGATGCGCGAGGTCGGGTTTGTCGATGTCGTCGAGGAGCGCTATGCCCTGCCCGGCAACCCGTGGCCCAAGGGACGGGAAGCCAAGACACTGGGTCTCTGGCAAATGACCAACTTTTTGGAAGGGATGCAGGCCATTACCATGACTGTCCTCACAAAAGGACTGGGCATGACGCCGGCCGAGGTTGAGCTGCTGCTGATGGATGTGCGCAAAGACGTGCAAAACACCAATGTGCACTTTTACATCCCCGTGTATGTCATGTACGGGCGGAAGCCGTTCCCACACGAGGTGCGGCCCGTTGTTTGAGGTGGGGGATTGTAGTGAAAGAAGATACCCAGGAGGAGAATGAGAGCCTATCCTATGACACTGTTAGCATTTTCTTAGTGATGGACCTGGATATGGGATTTAGCGGATTTAGCGACGACTTTTTTGATGGATTTGCAGTACGATTTTGCGACACTTACAGGCACACGGCAGGAAGTACTATTTAGGGAGCTTCAATCTGACGAGTACGTCGTACTCAATGGTCTCCTAAATCGATCAGTGCTTGGTGCCCCCACGTTCATAGCCCGAATAGGTAAATGGTGTCTTCCGTATCTGATCTGATGAATACTAATCAGAGGCCCAGACACGGATCATGCATCGTGCGTAAGTGAATGCGGGGAGCGTTGAGGAAACTTATTAAAAGCTGGCCATTGTTGTTCTTTGAGTCAAAACCTTGTTCCCCTTTCCCATAAACCATCAAGGTGTTTGATGTATGGCAGAGGCCGTTGGAATCCGGGGAAGTCTGGGTATTTAAATGTCCGCGCCCCCGGCTTTTGGGACTGTCTTTTTGAAGAGCAAAAGTCGAGTGTGCAAGGTAAGTCAATTCCATCTCCGTTCCCATACGCGTGGCCGAGAGCAGACAAGAGCATTGCTTTTTGGACAGTAATGGTGAACTTCTTGAACAGCAATGGCTAACCGACATCTTGAATAGCAACAAAGGCTCCCTCAAGCCACAGCAAAAGCCACAGCGACGACTTGCACTGCCCACCACCGGATCGATTCGGAACATCAAAGACCCTCGACAGACGCTCAGCGGCCCGACAATATTCACATCTCAAGCACATTTAAGGCAGTGCATGATCCTTCAATTGCATAAAGTCGACCAGACGGCTCCTTCCAGCCAATGAACAATCGGTTTCCCGTCTCCAGTTTTCTTCCTCCAATCTTCCCGCACCCTTTCGCCTCCTCTTCCTTCCTTACGTCTTTTTGGTCCCATTCTCACACCTGCGGCCCGGCACAATGGAGACGATCCGAACGAAAGAGAGCGATGGCGACATTTTGAGAGAGCGATGCTTCCGGAGCCGCGAGCCGCATGTGGAGGATTGCTCTTCCCTCACCAAAAAAAAGTGTGTGTGCTTGCCCCGCAAAGCCGGCACTTGGCGCTAAAGAAGCTAAAGAAGCTAAAGAAGGGTGCAGAACAGGGGTCGTCAACCCCGAGTTTCCGAGCCAGGTCCGGTTTTCGACGCACGCCAACGACGCCAACGACGCCAACGACACTTTGCTTAGTGTTACGCTGTGTTATCGAGTCATTTCGACAGACTAGATGACACCATAACACGGCCTATTACAAGTGTATGGTCGTTGGTTCATCCCCCTTTCGGGTTGATTGGTGGGCAGCGTCAGTTTGTTCTGTCGGACAACGTCAACGTTATTCCATGCAGATTTACATATATGGACGTGAGACGGACATGGTAAAGTGGCCAGCCCATTCACCCGAATAAGTACTCGAAAACGAGACAGGGAGTGAGAAAAGGACCAACACGCAGCACAACACACAACACACAAACAGTGAGGGGCCATCACAAAAAAGCAGAAACAAGGCACGGTACAGACCCCGCTCGCTTTCTATTGACTGCTGGGGCGGAATTTGCACACTCTCCGTCGACTCTCACACGCAGTCAACCTCCTCACTGCTTCCTACTCTCCGCCTTGCCGATGGGCCCTCAAGAGTGCAGGATTGGCCAATCAACTCCCATAAACAGCATACAACGGTCCAAGCAATGCCAAGCAAACTATGTAGCGGGCAGACATGTTGGTCTACGTCCCTCCAAAACGGGTAGGTAGCTGCATCACTTCCATGGAAACAAGAGGGGTTTTACGAGTTCGAAGGTACTGGAAGCCATCTGCATGCAGAACGGGCAATAGCTCGAGTCGTCATGGTGTGCATAGCAAGGTAAAACTGGTTAAGCAGGTTAAGGTTAAGCTGGTCAAGCTGGACATGGCATGGGATTCGGGAAGAGCGGGCTGAGTGATGGAGAAACATCGGTGTTTGTGGCCGTATCCTCCCGACTATATAAAGAAGTTTCGGTAGCATCACCACTGCCTCCAAATCAAACCAATTCATCCTACACCACTCAAATATTCACACCTACTCCAAAACACCTATACCAAAACACCACTATACACTCTTCAAAATGGCCCCCTCGCTTCACCCTCTCATCGACAACGGCCTCACCAAGGGCGATGCCAACCTCAAGGGCGGCGTCCTCAGCTGCAAGTGCTCTTCCAACCCCGTCCAGGTCACCCTGACGAGCAACGTCCTCCACAACCACGCCTGCGGCTGCTCCAAGTGCTGGAAGCCCAAGGGCGCTCTCTTCTCGGTGGTCGGCGTCGTTCCCCGCGACGCCGTCAAGGTCACCGCCAACGAGAACAAGCTGACCATTGTCGACCCCGCCGCCACCATCCAGCGCCACGCCTGCAAGGACTGTGGCGTCCACCTGTACGGCCGCATCGAGAAGGCCCATCCCTTCCACGGCCTCGACTTTGTGCACGCCGAGCTGGCCACGACCCCGGGCAACTGGCAGGAGCCGCAGTTTGCCGCTTTCGTGTCCTCGCTCATCGAGCAGGGCTTTGACCCGTCGGGCATGGACGCTGTGCGCAGCAAGCTTCGGAGTGTCGGTCTGGAGCCGTACGATGCGCTGTCGCCGGCGCTGATGGACGCCATTGCCACCTGGACGGCCAAGCAGTCGGGTGCTCTGCCGGCCTAAGTCTGTCGGTGTGTGGACGTGCTCTCACTCGAGAGGGACGAAAAACAGATACAAAAAGTAGTGTTAAAATAAAAGTAAAATTTGAATGGCTTTGGCTTTATAGAAGGTCTCTTGTAATAATACTTTTGCATGCGAATGTGTCTCAATTCAGTCACTATGTACAGTTTTGTGCCCTCCTTGCTACGCCCACTCAAAAGATGGCCATGCACGCCGGCGGCGAGGCCACTGCGCGCGGGTGGTTGAGCGGGCTCGACGTGACAAAGAATGTCCACCGCTGCTTCTCCTTGCACAGCTCGGCCAGCCGCTCGAGGTCAAACATCTCGCCAATCGGCACGCCCCAGCCCGCAAGCAGGTAGTGGTGCAAGCTCCAGTCATTGTCAACGTTCGGGCGGACCTCGAAGCTGACACCATCACCGGCTACAGCCACAACATGGTTGTCCCACAAGAAACGGGCCACGGCCTCACTCTGGATCAGGCCGCTGTGGCCGTGCTTGTGCACCTTGGTGGCCTCGCGGTACTCCTTCTTCTGTTCGAGTGTCAAGGCCTCCCACGTCTTGGTGAAGCCCACACGCAAAAAGAAAATGTCGCCGGGCTGGAACTCAATGTTGCACTCCTTGGCAATCTCCAGCACTTCCTCCAACTTGACGGCCGTGCTGTTCATGCCGTTGGCCACGCCGCCCTTCTTTTCCACGTACGACACGTAGTCGATCAAGAATCCGCGCGTCGCGATGCCCTTTTGCGCCCAGTGGCCCACGCCGATCCGGTCGCTCTCCAGGTTGGTAATGTCCTCGCTGGGCGTGCCGCCGTACCACAGCCGCTTGCCGCTCGCCTTGTCCTCGGCGCTGTAGTGCCGGAAGCCGTCCCACTGCGAGCTCGCCTGCGGGTTGAAGCGCCAAATGTCGTCCCAGGCGATACCCTCGTAGTTGGGGATGGGGACAATCTCGTGCTGGCAGGGAAAACGGTTGAATCCTGGTGTCTCCAGCCGGGTCATGTCCCAGTTGAGACACACACGGTCGCCCGTCTTGACTTCCTGCTGCACCACCTTGGCGACGTGGTCTGGTGTCAGGTACCGCAGCATCCCCAGCCCTTCCTCGTGGCTGCCCGGCTTGGCTGGCCAGAAGCGGCGCTTGTCCTCGAGCTCGTCAAAGGACGGCAGGTCGGCGAATGTGGCCATGCTGGAGCGGATTGTATGTGGCTGCGATTTAGCTGACTTGTTTACTGTGTCAAGCTTGGTGAAGGGAAGCTTGATGAAGGGGTAGGGGTAGCGATGCAGTCCGAGTTTTGATGTTGTGACATGTGCCAACTGGAGATGTGTGAATTTACAGCTACATTCAATCCTCTTTTATTCTACCCTCCCCAACGGCCGTGGCAACAGGATGACTATAAATCCGCCGACATCGCCGGCCGAGGAAGAACTGCCAAGCTTGGAGCAGCAAAGTAGATACGAATAGTGTGTGGTGAAAACGCGGAGAAAAACACACGATGCGGGGAAGCTAGGTAACCGCGGGCGTGCTGTGCATTAGCTCGCTACTAGAGCTCCGCGTAGCTTGAGTGGGAGCTTTACCGCGGGGACGCCATCAACATCCCTTCGGAGAAGCAACCGTCCGAGGACTGAAAACGGAAATCTATTACACGAGGAGAAGTACGACACAGACATAAAGGCAATGTGTGATGATTTAGAAGCAGTGTGAGGTAGAAGCAGTGCGCGGTGATGACATTTTGACCTACAGTGCCATTGCGTCATTCATGGGGATGTTCCCTGGAACGTGCATGTGGGAGAAAACGCTTGTATCTCGACTATTCTACTTCATTCGTCAAAAATTGGCTTATTTCATGCCTTTGATGGTACTACGTTGCATGAAGACAGACAGTCTTTTATGTGTTTCGGATTCCAAATGTGATCCATATTGTTATCTTATTATTTTAAAACTAAAAATGACAGAAGTCATCAGATTAAACGAAAAAAAAAAAATAAAATAAAATAAAATAAAATAAACTCGTGTCAACCATAAAGTTTACTTAACAAAGTCTCAAATGAAAGTCAATCAGGTGAAATACCTTATCTACCTCCACAACTAAAAGACAACTGCCATTCGCTTCGTTGCCATGCCGGCCCGCATCTCCTTGACCATGTCATCCAGCTCGTCGAGTGTTCGCAGCTCCACTTCGGGGGCAATGTTGTGCTTGGACGAAAAGTCTACGGCCCGCTGCAAACGTGACGGGATCCCCGGTCCTTCACTGGCCACTCTGTACTTCTTGAGGGCAATGTCCATCACGGGCACTTCGAGGGGCTTGTAGGGTAGACCGATGGCCATCAGCAGACCGTTGGGACGGAGGATTGCCGGGGCTTGCTGGTACGCAGCACTTGCGTTACTAAACACTGCAGCGGCATGCACGCCGATTTCTGTGAGGCTCTTGATTTTCTGGACGTAGTCGGAATCCGTCCTGGAGTTGAAGACGGCATCGGCACCCTGCTTCTGGCAAACTTGGAGAGTAGCATCGTTGATGTCGATAGCCACCACGTTCAGCCCCATGGCCTTTGCGTATTGCGTGCCGATCTGGCCCAAGCCGCCGGCGCCAATCACCGCCAGCCATTGCCCGGGCTGCAGATGGCAGCTATCCACAGCATGGAATGCCGTGAGGCCGGCACAGAAGAAGACGCAGCTCGTTTTCAGGTCGAAATTGGCCGGCAGGTGGATCGCGTTGCGGTAGTCGACAATGGCGTACTCGGAGAAGAAGCCAGGCTTGGTGAAGCCGGACAGCTCGGGTTTTCCCCTGAGGCACAGAAGATTGTGCACCTGGCAGCCCTCACATTCAAAGCAGCAGCCCAGAATGTAGAGGAAGCCAATGGCGTCGCCGAGCTTGAACTTGCTGCCGTGGACAGAATCGTGCATCTGGGCAACATGTCCCACGCCCTCGTGGCCAAACGTAAATGGCTCCGTCTGGTCGGGTCTCTCGATGGCGATAATGTCCGTGTGACATAGCGAAGCGGATGCAAGCTTCACCAGCATTTGGTTTGGGCCAGGCACGGGCGTGGGGATGATGTTGGTGACGACCTTGTTCTGGGCCGGGTCCCATTGACCGGCCTTCATTGTTTTAGGAACAGACATTGTTTAGAAAAAAGCCGTGATGTTCTAGAGTTGGAAAAGCCAATGCTGTACTTGAGGGTGGTGTCCATGCGTTGACATTTGATAACGGATGAAGGAGGCCGATATCCTTGGATGGGGACCTTATCACGAGAATCTAGTATTATATGCGTGGCACAAATAGCTTCATAATTACAAGTGACGTGCAGCCGTGGAATAGTCCCCGTCGATAAAGTCAGAGGTCCCCGTCTGGGGTAAACAGGGATTCTCCGCAACGCGGAACGCGGCGACCCCGGCGACCCCCAAATGTGGCATGCCAGAGTGGCCATGGCTCGGCGATACACAAGGATGGGATGAACAATTGCCGCGGGCCATAATCCCCCAAGAGTCAACAAGGCACAAAGTAGGTAAAGCTACGCGGTCCTTTTCATTCTTTCGATGATGGACTCGATTATTTTTCTTCTCTTTTCAATGGCAAATTATCCGCATCTTACAATCTTCATACTCTAGTCGCACTCTCCGGCTGCATGATCCACCGATGTTCTACCTTTATTGCTACTTGTTCGAAAAATGTCTAGTTCTTTCGTTTCCAAGTTGTGTGTCGCGGAGACAGGGTAGGACAACTCTTCAAGCGGACGATGTGTAGAACGGCCTTATGGCCAGGCCACTCCTCCGCTGGCTTATCCGGAGCGGCAGGCTCCCGGAGTACAGCCTGGCGAGGGAGCTCGAACAGTCACCAACACTGGCCTAGAGCGACGATAACCCGACAACACACCCGGTTTTCCTTTGTACTCTCTATTTCATCTATTTTATTTTGTTCTGTATTTTCTGTTTCTATGATTAATTCACACATCCTCGGTGGCTATTCAAGCTCACCAAACGCAACTGTAGCTAGATATTACACAATAACATCATTGCGGTTTAATCCACCACCCACTCCTATTCATATTTATCTTGTCCATACATTCTCTAATGCCTCTCACACATGTACAAACATGCTCTCACTCTCTTTACACCGTCTTCTCCTCCACATCCGCGACCGGGGAAGTGGCTGGGGACGCCGCCGCTTCCAGTGCTGCTGCCACGGCCTTTTCCCGTGCGATGCGCTCTTCCCGGTTGTACCAGAACGCGGCCACGGCAATGTATACCACGCCGACGACGCCGGCCGCTGTGCCGTAGCCCTTTTGGCCGCCCACAGAGTTGTTGGCGTATAGGATGCCGTAGCCGCCGTCGACGACGGCCATGATGAGTATGGCGCGGCCGAACCAGACGTGCACGTAGGACCAGATGGTGCGAGCCTGCTTGCGCACCCAGCCGAGATGGTGCAGATAGCCGAAGAGGGGCTGGATTAAGAAGAAGGCACAGACGACGGTTCCGAAGGTGGTATGCGGGTCTGTGAAGATCTGTTTGAGATAGTTGGCATGTTGTCCGACAGAGAAAGGGAGATTGAAAAAAAAGAGGGGGGAGGAAAACGAAAAAGGAAGAAGAACGAGAGAGGGGACAAAAGAAGAGCCGACGAACCTCATCGTGGATAATACACGTATACACGCCTGTTCCAAAACCGGCCATGAGCACCAGCAAGCCAAAGATCTGGCAAAAGATGTGCACGCGGAGCATGTTGCGGGAGTGGGTCATGCGCATAACGAGAGCGCCAATGGGAAGCAGGAGCACGACGGCGATGCCCATCAGCACGCCATGAGCCATGTCGGCCTTGTGCTTACGGATCTTGAACGGGGTGAGAGGGGCAGCGGCGGCCCGGGACTGCAGAACATTGGGCACATGGTGGTGGAAGCTTCCAAAGGAAAAAGCGCGTGAGAGAATGCCGCCGGCCTGCTGGTGTTCTTCTGCGGAGGCGGCACAGAGGGCGAGAGTGCCTGGGAGTTGGTTGAATATGGGTTAGTTGGAGGAGACCGGAATGTTGAGATAAGAAAGTAAATTGATGGAAAGGGCAAATATGGAAAAAGCACAAGACAGTAGGAGTAGATAGTAACCATACCCAAGGCCAGGACAAGAGCGAGAGTGGCAAGTGTCTTCATGATAGAATAGAGAAAAGAGAAAGGAGAGAAGAAAAATAAAAAGGAAAAAGAAGACAAGACAGATGGTCACGATCTGATAAGATTAGACAAGGGGAGAGCTGACTATCAACAGAATAGTATTTCTGACTTTTTCACAGAGAAACGAGCAAGAACAAGAAAGATCGACAACAAAATGGAAAGAGAGAGAGAACAGATATATATACAAGTACGACGGCTGCTCTAAGAGACGTCCCCCGCCGCGGGACATAAACCAAGACACAGAATCAGATACGAACACACGCAAACACAAGTGGCCGGCTCTACGAAAGAAAATTCAATCTGTGGAGCAACCTGCTGTGTGCCCGTGCTGTGCCCGTGCTGTGCCCCGAGAGAGAGAGCGAGAGGTATCTTTGGGGATTGTAAGCTAAGAAGACTATCACCACTTGCAGCTCTCAGTTCACACGCTCCCAAATCTTAAACTAGACCCCCATCCACAATGTTCTCCACTTGATTTTATCTGACCATCTGATTAGGGCTCTCTTGATTAGCTACTTCGGAATGGGTTATCATCGGTGCATAACCGGAGAAGGAGGAGCGGGGGAGAAAAGAAAAACGAAAAAAAAAGAAAAAAAAAAGGCAAAGTACCGTGAGATGGGACTGGCACCGAGACTACCAATCTTTATTCCCTCTAGACTCAACTCTCCAGTAGAGTAAAGAAAAGAGCGAGCAAAGGAAAGAGCGAAGGGAAGGGGGTGCCGACCTCTAAAAATGGCAACTGTCTACGAAGAGATGTCTACGAGGAGATCGCTTTCCTAAAGGTAGGAGAGAGGGAAGAGGAAGTGGTTAACCGGGCTTTCAGGTCGCGACCCGCAGCGGAAATCAAAAGCTTAGCTAGCAATTCCATTTATCTAGGCAGTACGGAGTACTTGATATTATCTGACCATCTGATTAAGACGCCCTTGATTAGTCTGCTTGTTTCTTGCATTAGCGGCCTCGAGTAGTCCGTAGCCGAAGAAAAAAAAGCCGTCGAAAGAGAGATAAAGGCGGTTTCACTCCACGCCCCACTCTCTCCTCAACAAATTATTTATCTCCCATACATCCGGGCCATCTGATTAGGGCGCCTCTGAGTGGAGAGGGAGGGTTGAAAAAAATCAGATTATGGAATTTATGGAGCAACTGGCATTTGTTTTTCCTTGTGTCGTGTGGCACACGACTACCGGCCAGTGGAATCTAGATTACGTCCGTCTGGTCGTGATTTGTGTTGCGTATTTTGAACCCCTTTTATCCATTTTTCCTGCTATCAATCTCACCACATTGTTCTCCTTCCGATATACGAGTGCAATGAAGGGGAGGAATGAAAGCAGTCTGCCTTTGCACGCCGCAAAAAGGAACGGAATGAAGGTGGGCAAGGAGGGAGAAGAAAAGGGAAGAAAAAAAAAGAAAAAGAAAAGGAAGAGACAGGGCGAGGGTGCAGAACAAGGGGGGACGCAAAATACGAGTGTGGGGACGGGAAGTAAGCGAAAAAGGAGGAACGAATGACCAGTGAGAGGCCGTAGATCTATGCGCGAGTGTAAAAAGAATAAATCAGAACCTGGTACCTTTTTAGCGTGCGTGATTTCAGAGAAGCTGCCCTTCTCCGTAGTCGGCAAATTATGCCCCTCTTCTGGAGACTCACTGCACCGGTAGATGTCACGCGAGGTAAGGCAATCGAGAGAGAGAGAGAGAGAGACGGTAGTCGTATCGTGTCTACGAACAAAACCCATAAAGTACGACGTACGGAGTAGTCAAAAAGAGAACCATCTCCCAGCTGGAAACGACAGCTGGAAACGACTGTAAATTAAAAGAGTTCTTGTCCGAGTTCTTGTCCCGACATTTTCACCAAGGATGCCAAGCGTACGGCGCATTCCGTTTCCTGCCGAGAAAGCTTACTTACTCCTTTACAAAGCTTACTTGCTCCTTTACAAAGCTTGACAGCTACTCCACCGTTACATGGCATTTCTTTTTTCCTCTTCTTTTCTACTTATTTGCTTGGCTTTCACTCTGCATTTTCTTGGCAGGCTAAAAGCTCGAAAAGAAAAGAAAAGAAAAAAACACGAATTGAAAATTTTGCATATCAACTCATGACTCCTAGTCACTTTCGACTGGCTCACGAGGGGACCACGGGTACGAATGCCAAGGGAAAGAAAGAGAAAAAGTCTGCAAAAATAGATAAAAAAGCTTTGCGGAACAGTGCGGAGAGGTGCTCGTATACTAAAAGCCTGCATCGCCTTACTGACAGCTAACAGGGGAAACAGTCGCTGTCAATTTTTTGCACGCAATTTTTTTTTGGGACCCCCATCACCACAACATTCCAAACATTCCAAAAAAGACAGATCCCGTAAAGCGTCGGTCTCGTCTTTCCTACATCGTATATTGCTTTTCACAAAAGCAGCCCAATTCGTCTGTAGTAGATCTTGCTCTCACACCCAGGCCTAATGACAGCTTGTGTGCGAGGACTGTCAGCCTCTCCCCTCCGCTGTGTATTATCTGCTGGGGGCGTCTGCTAAAGGCCGTTTCTTGGACGCACAACGGCCACTGGGTGGAATCCCTTTCTCTGGCGGTTCTGTCTACACCCGGTCTCCTAGCTCGACCTTTAGCATAAAGCGTCGTCGAACGCAACTCTCCGTTCTTTCGGGGCTATCCTTGGGCAGCGTACCGATGGACGCCAGGAGGCTCATACACAGGGGCGGTAATAGTGGTACAGCCATTACCGTCACGGCTTTGGCCGCATTATTGTCGCTATCGTCGTCGTTGCCGCACTTTCCGGGTCCCAGGTCGACCAGCGTCACTTTTTGAGCATGGGCTTCGTCGTCGTTGTTGCGTCGAAGCTTTACTATTGATAACCTTTGCTGGCGACGACAACGACGACGACGAGGGCCAGATATGTTGACATATCCGACAGGAGTTCTTTTTGTCAGAGTCACGCAAGTCACACATTGGCCTAAAAAGATGCGAGGATCACGTCGACGACACTCCCTGACACGCGACCGGGGAAGGCTGCCTGGCCCGTTACACCGAGAGTTCGCCATAGCAAAGGATGTTTTGTTTGAGTAGCTGCATACGCAGAGTGATACCTCGAACACGAGAGGATATGCAGCATAGCTGTCGACTTCCTTTCTTCGCAGAGGCCTTCCTAGAAGGGTACAAGACACGTTACTTCGCGGTACGTTGTTTTTATTTCTCAAACGACATATTCAAATGAAAGATTTTATAAATAAGAATACACGAGGACTGCCTTAAAGAGAGATCTATACGTGAAATTATATTTAATACTAGGCTTGTGAGTACACTCTCGACAAGTTAAATATAAATAGTATGCGAATAGGTGTATATTTGGTAGCAGTAAACGTCACCGGCGATCCTGTACGTTCTCTCCTTTCGAGAGTATATAAGTGATCTATTAAGTGAATACGTTGTCTTCTTTAAAGTACGATTTACGGGCGAAATATGTACGACAGTAGACATTATTTTATTGAACTCTACTATTCATTACACCCTCCAAGTGATACGTCCGCCACTCCATGGACGCTTAGTTCTCAGGTATCCAGTCAAACTTATCAGCCAGGTAGTTGTGTGCCCGGAGGTCACCCGAGCGTGCATGGCCCTCAAAAAGCTCGGCGCGGGCTGAGCGTCCGCAGAGACGACCCAGCTTGCCCGACTCCTCTGCGTTGCGGACTTCCTGGTAAGTGACGGTCCGCAGATACTTGCCAACCCAGAGACCACCAGTGTATCTCGACGCTCCACGCGTAGGCAGCACGTGGTTGGTGCCAATGCACTGTGTAAGGAAAAGACCGTGTTAGCATTTCGAATAACAAAAGACAAGACAGTCCTTTTTCAAAGATGGGCATGTACGCACCTTATCGCCGTACGAGACACATGTCATGGGGCCCAAGAAGAGGGCGCCGTAGTGTGACATCTTGGTCAATGCGTCGCGGGGGCTGGCCGTCAGGACCTGGACGTGCTCGTATGCGTATTCGTCTGCAATAGCATAGGCATCGTCAATGTTCTTGGCAAGCACGACTTCACCAAGGTTGCCCCAGGAAACACGGGCAATGTCTGCGGTGGAAAGCGTCCTTAGAAGCTCAGCGCAGGCATCAATCGTCTTCTTGCCAACCTCCTCGGACGTCGTGATGAGCACGGCGGGACTGTCCGGGCCGTGCTCTGCTTGGGAGAGCAGGTCGGTGGCGACCATGAATGGGTCCGCCGTCTCGTCGGCGACAATGAGGACCTCGGTGGGACCGGCAAACAAGTCGATGCCAATCTCACCAAAAAGCTGGCGCTTGGCTTCCGCAACAAAGGCGTTGCCAGGGCCAGCAATAAAGTCGACCTTCTTGATGGTGTCTGTGCCCACAGCCATGGCAGCAACTGCTTGCACGCCACCGAGGATAAAGATCTCGTCGGCGCCAGCATAGTGCAGCGCAGCCACGGTCGCACTTGGGATTTCACCGCGAATAGGCGGCGTGCAGCCGATGACGTTGGGGACGCCCGCCACCTTGGCCGTGATGACCGTCATGTGTGCCGAAGCCAAGAGGGGATAACGGCCACCGGGGACATATCTAAGAAAAACGGATGTCAGACATATAAATCATGGACGGCTTTTTCTTCTTCTTTTTTCTCTTTCTTTTGTCAGAGGGAAAACAAAAACATACGCGCCAACAGAGTCGATTGGGTTGTTTCTCTGGCCAAGGAAGACGCCCGGCGCGGTCTCCAGCTCGAAATCGGTAATGGACTTGCGCTGTGCCTCTGCAAAACGCCGCACGTTGGCCTGGACCTCCTTGATGTCGTCCAGCGTCTGTTGTGGCACGCGGGCAATGATCTTCTCGATGTCTTCAGGGGACAGCTTGAAGGATTGCGGCGACCACTTGTCGAATTTCTCAGAGTATTTGCGCACGGCGGCATCGCCATCCCGCCGGATGTCGTCTATTACGCCGCGCACAATGGCTGGCACATCCACCGACGAAGAAGGTGCAGAGCTGGCAACCGGAGTCGCCTTCTTGATGAACGTGCGTGGCGTCGTCATGGTGTTTGGCTTGATACGTTGAAGAGCTGTGTATGGGTCAGGTTGGATGAGTGTTGGTTGACTGCTTCGGTTTAATTCTTAGTATCTTAATTTCTTTATTTCTCTGCTTCTTTGCCGCATCGCATCTTTGATATGTATTTTATTTCGTCTTCTTTTTTGATCAAGCTGCAACTACCGACAAGTACAGTCGTAGCGTCATGACGATTTGATTTTCCCATGCTATGCCATTCCCCACTGCACGCAGCATTAGCATGCTCGGCGCTACTCCGTCCAACACAATGAGCTCCCCCCACCCCGGGCATGGTGGGCCGGGCAGTGTGGACAACAAGAGTCCTTGGCAAACAAAAAGACAAAAAAAGCGACAGGCACACGCTAGTCCACATACAGGCCACCATTGACAAACAGCTGCTCCCCATTGACCCACCGCGCCCGCTCTTCGCAGAGAAATGCCACAGCGTACGCAATCTCCTCGGGCTCGCCCATGCGCTTGCCGGCCGGTGTCGCCTCAATCGTGGGGCCGAGCACTTTCATGGCCTCCTCGCCCGCCGCACGAAACCCCTCAGTCATGGTCGGGCCGGGCGAGACGCCGTTGACGGTGCAGCCGTACTTGGGCGGCAGCTCCTTGGCCCACACGCGCGTAAACGACTCAACCATGCCCTTGGTGCCTGCATAGATTGTCTGCAGCGGCGGCGCTGCACGGGCCGAGATGGACACGATGTTGACGATGCGGCCGTGGCAGCGGAGGTGCGGCAGCACAGACTGGGTCAGCAAAAAGGTGCCGCGGGCGTTGAGGTTGACCAGCTGGTCCCAGTGGTCGAGGGTCTGGTCCTCAAAGGGCATGTTCACCGCCAGCGCGGCGTTGTTGACCAGAATGTCCACAGCTCCAAAGCGTGCCACAGCTGCCGCGACAAGCGCCTTGGGGCCATCTGTCGTGGAGATGTCGGCACAGACGGCGAGTCCGGGTGCTGCGAGGGCTGCGGCAGCCGCATCGGCGTCGTCCTTGAGCTGCGGGAACGGATAGTTGACCACGACGGACGCGCCACGCGAGGCCAGCTCCTGGGCAATGGCAAGCCCGATACCGCTGCTGGAGCCTGAGACTATTGCAATCTTGCCTTCCAGCGTCTGTGCAACTGGGGCATGGCTAGGCTTGTGGTCGGCCATGTTGGGGAATGTACGTCGTAGTAGGGGTAGGGGCTCGGTGGGGGGAACAGACTGAGTAGGAGAAGCGGCTGGGAGGAGACAAGAGTGGGCGATGGCTGCGGGGCCGTTTGAGGAGTATTGTACTGGGTATACAGAGTACGTCGTATGGCAGAGGGCTTTGTATGTAATCTTTGCTGGACGCTTGTGGAGGCTTCGACTTGGAAAGGGCAAAGACAGCTGCCTCTCTCCGTCTCTTTTATCTGTCCGTGGCTGGCTGTCGGCATCTCCAAATCCCTTCCTGGACCGCCCACAACAAGCCGAAGCTGTGTGACGTGTCCAGTCCATTTATGTACGTCGTACGTCGTACGTCGTATTCTTTATGCATCCTCTCCATGTCTTGATTTCATACGTCTGTAACTTTTGCTTTGTAGCTACAACGCATAGATCTTTACGTGTTCAGGCACAAAATTCTTCACAGCTCAATAACGCATCAGCCTATGAATTCTTTCTAACAAAGGAGAAAGATAAAACTCCTTGTATCCGCCATTTTATCCGACAGTTACATTCACAAAGCGTACCAATAGCTGTAAGCTGTAGTATTATTGATATTGTTCTTTTTCCTGTAATATCTACATCTACGATTTGTGACTGTTCATTTTGACGAAACCTTCTCACAACAGCCAATGGTGCTCGTTCCGCAGTCCTTCGACGCCAGATTTGTCCCCCAGGTCAAGGAAGCCGCAGATACGGCCCTGTGGATCACGGTCTTTGCGGATCTGCATCAGCCGCTTGCCCTGCTCCGGACTCCAGAACCGCGTCTGGCGTGATTGGAAGTCCGCGTCGCCGAGATACGCACCCTCGGAGTGCTTCTCTACACCCTGCATAATGTCCTCGACCCAGCCACGGTTCGCGGCGTCGTCATGCTTGTGCTCCCACACCGTGTACAGTGCCAGATAATGGTCGGACTGCATACTGAGCGCCATGTCGGGCAGTGGACGCCGGCTGCACGGTGCCATCGAGTACCACAACGTAAACGACTTGCGCGTGGGCAGCGTGGTAAAGGCCCGCTCCATGACGGACACGACATCGGCGTCATTGCCGACGTAGGCGTTATCTGCGCAGTAGCGGTGGCCCTCGGGGTTTGCGGCAGCCTGGTCGTCATACTCCTGCTGCAGGCTCGTGGGCTTCATAAACCAGCCGCTGACCTTGCCGGGGGGCTGGCTGTCCTCGGCCACCTGCAGGGCTGTGCGTGCTTCCTTCTCGCTGTTTTTGAAAGTGACCAGGAGGACCATGATGCGCATTTCGTCGCCGCCGCCAGGGTAGGAAGAGACGGCCACAATCTCCGTGTCCGGGTCATAGTTTTCGGCCAGTTTGACGATCCAGCTGACGGCTTTGCGGTAGTCTTCCCTTTTGTAAAAGTATGCAGCTGACCGCATGCACGAGTACACTGGCAGTGTCTGGAGGTAGAAGCGGGTCACAATGCCCGGGAAACCTGCAGGGGCTCAGCATAAATCAAATCAGGCAGGAAGGGGAAGTCCCATAGCATCAAAGTCTAGTCTTACCAGGCCCGGCACCTCTGGCCGCAAAGTACAGATCCGTGTTTTGGCCTTTGTCACAGTGGACAAGCTCGCCGTCGGCTGTCACGACGTCCACGCCGACGACACGTTCGCACGCCCAGCCCCAATTCTGTATTGCTTGGTTAGTACTGGGGTTGGGTAAGAAAAAAAGAAAAAAAGAAAAAAAAAGAAAAAAAGAAAAAAAGAAACCCCCATTTTGACAAGAAAACCGTGCACGCACCTTGCAGTTCCAGCCCATGCCGCCCTGCAGCGCAAAGCCGCCAATGCCGACATCCGGACAGTGGCCTCCGGGGAAGAAGCGGCCATGGTGGGCAAGCAGCGTGTTCAGCAAGCGGCCCGTGGTGCTCGGGGATACCTTTGCCACATGCGTCTCGGCATCGTACGACAGCTCATAGTACTTGCCCAGGTCAATGAGCACGGCGTCGTCACGCACACTCCACGCAGCCCAGCTGTGCCCGCCAGACCGCACCGACACGCGACAGTTGAGCGTCTTTGCAAGCTTGACGGCCTCCACAATGTGCTCTTCCCGCTTGGCTTCCACAACGGCCAGCGGGTAGCGGTCCGGCCGGCGGTGGTTGAAGACACGGCCTACGCGGGCGTGCTCATAGTGGACATCACCGCGCCAGTAGATGGGAAACGACGGTGGCAGCTGGGGGAGCGGGTTCGGAAGAGACAAGGGCATGTTTGGCATTTGTTTGGCAGTGAAAAAGGTGGCTTCGTGTACGGAGTATAAAGAACAAGTCGAATAACAAGTCTAAAGGTCGTTGAGTGTTGTTGATTATGTTGGAGCTCTTTTTGGACAGTCACTTGCTTTAGTGCAGATCTTTTCTGGATCTTTTCTCATGTAAAAGTTTTGGCAGAGGTACGGAGTAATAGTGATACAGAGCAATAATACGAACTATGGGGTGCGGAGTGCGGAGTAAAATATTGGCGATTGGCGCTCGCCGAGCAGCCGACAATGTGTGAAACCGAACCTCCTCCACATCCCTTCAAGTGGCGCCACGCACCCCTACAAACTTCCCCAACTAGGGGGCACACTTGCAAGGCCTGGTCACAGCGAAAACCCGGCATCGATGACAGCATTCTGCCCAGTGACTGTGCTGCTCTCAACAAAGACACGCACCTGCCGGGCAACGTCGTCTACCGTGGCGAACCGCTTCAATTTGCTTGCTTCTTTTGCCTTGTCTAGCTTCTCCTGGGGAAACGATTGGCCCCAGTCCTGGATCGTCAGCATACGAAGAAGTTTTTGAATAAAAAGGAAAAGATAAAGGGACGAAAGAGAAAGGGACGAAAGGGAAAAGGGAAAGGGACAAAAGACCTACAGTGAGCATAATCCCTGGCGAGACAGAGTTGACCCGTACACTGGGTGCGGCAATGATGGCCAACGACTTGACCAGATGGATCAGGGCTGCTTTTGTGACGGCATATGGCTGTTTGTATTAGACGGTGCAGCTATCGGAAGAGAGTCAAAGTAGGGGAAGGGAAATGCAAGGAAAAAACGGGGAAATGGGGAAATGGAAAGAAGGAAAGAAACCAACCAAGCTTGAGCCACTGGGCTTGACGCCCGCAACGCTGGCCGTGCTGATAAACACGCCATCCTGGGCGTTTTCCAAGGCACCGCGCACGGCGTGGAAGAGACGCATGTGCCCCTTGACGTTGACGTCGAAACAGCGGTCCCAGTCTTCCTCCAGAACGCCTTGCTCGAGATCGAAAAAGTCAGTCATGCGTGTCCATCCGACGTTGCTGATGACGGTATCAAGCCGGCCACCCGTGAACGCCAGCGTGTCGGCCACGAGCTGCTTGACACCGCCCGGCCGCTGAAGGTCCGCTGCGACTGCGTGGAAGGTCTGCTGGGACGAGCCAGGCTTGGCTGCTGTCTCTTTCCTCAGATCCTCGACGAGACTCGTTGCACGAGCTGCATTGTGCGCATAGTTGATCACGACACTCATGCCGCAGTCGACAGCCAGCGTCCTGGCAATGGCTGCGCCCAATCCCGCGCTGCCTGCGGTGACGAGGGCGAATCTAGGGGATACTGTCGCCATGTTGTGTTGTTTGTGTGTAGTCTGGTTGACTGGTGGTCTGTTGGGTGCTCAGTGCTCTCAGTGCTCCCAGTGCTGTCGGTTTAGTGGGTGGTTGCGTTGCCCTGCTGACTCGTAGCCACTAAAGGGTAAGGGGCGCAACTGTCCTTATTCTCATATCCCCAGACACTCCAGACCTGACCACTTCCCGACACAGTCCCACCCCCACACTTTCGGTCTTGCAGATCAACACTTCCCGAGCACCGACGGCACACTGTCTCCAGACACCGACCCCAACTGTACAAAGATTGTAGCCTGTCAGTCTTGGTAAACTTGAAATGTGCCAGATTTTGATTATTTTATTACTTGTAGTTTCGTCAACGTACCAAAGTGATTATCTTTATGTTGAACGCGGTTTAGTATTTCACCCTTCGGTGTCACGCTCAACCCTCTCTACATTCCCAACTTTCTCCAGACATACCAGACATACCTCACACCTCACACACCTGCACTTCTCATCCCTCATCCGAGTTCCCTCTTCCGAGTATGACTATGTCCAACGGCACACTCCCCGTCGTCGCCAACGGCGACGGCCAGACGACCAACGACACCAATGGACACCACAGCACGCAAGATGGCCTGCACGTCGTCATTGTTGGTGCCGGCATCGGTGGTCTGACTGCAGCCATCTACCTGCGGAAGAACGGCCACCGTGTCACTCTTCTCGAGCAGTCGCGGTTCGCAAACGAGCTCGGTGCCGCCGTGCATCTGGCACCCAATGCCAACGGCATTCTGCGCCGTATTGGCATCTTTGCCGAGAAACTCGGTGCCAACCCCATGGAATACGTGAGTACTAATGCCCTGCCACTGTTTTTTTTTTTTTTTTTTTTTTTTTTAAGAGGAAGAAGACAACCAACTAACATGCATCACTCTTAGTTGACGGAATACAACCTGGCTGGTGACAAGACGAGACATATCAATCTGGAAGAGCCCAACAAGCTGTGGCAACATGTGAGCACACCCGCACCCCGGAATTCTTTTCTTACCGAGTCATGTCGATATGACAAGACTGACAAAACTGACAACTGACAAAACAAACAGCCCTGGCTCTTGTGCCACCGTGTTCACCTGCACGAGGAGCTGAAGCGTCGTGCAGTTGGTGCCGAGTTTGAGGGCCCGCCGGCCATACTGCGAACGTGCAGCCGAGTCGTCGACATCGACGCCTTTACTGCAACAGCAACTCTTGAGAACGGCGAGACCATTGTGGGCGATGCCATCATTGGTGCAGATGGCGTTCATGTACGTGGCTCTGCTTGTATCATTGACATCCCCAATTTTCTGCTGGGCGCATCTGACAGTCAAACAGTCCAAGGCGAGATCAAAGGTGCCGGGTGGCAACATCACAACAAAGTCTTCTGGCAAGAGTGCCTTCCGCTTCCTGGTTTCGCGCCAGTCTGCGCTGGACGACCCGCGGACGGCCGCGTTCGCAGAGAAGTCCGGCGAGCTGATTATCTGGTACGGGCCTGACCGCCGCGTTGTCATGTACCCGTGCTCGGACAACACGATGCTCAACTTTGTCTGCATCCATCCCCGGGACGAGTCCTCGGCCAAAACCGATGGTGAGTTTCTTTTCCCCTTTCCCCTTTTCCCCAATGCTGAATGCGGCATCACTGCATACGAATACTAACAAAGCACAGACTGGAACTCGGGTGTCAACAAGGCCAAGCTGCTCCAGGTGTACGAGTCGTTCAGCCCGGCTCTCGTTGCCCTGTTGGACAAGGCCGATGCCGAGACTCTCAAGGTGTGGGAGCTCATGGACATGGACGTGCTGCCAAGCTGGACGTGTGACCGCCTGGCACTGCTGGGCGACGCAGCCCACCCGTTCCTGCCGCATCAAGGCCAAGGCGCAGGTATTGCCATGGAGGATGCGGCCAGCTTGGCTGTCGTCCTTCCCAAGAACACGCAAGCCACAGACATTGCCGAGCGCCTGCAGCTGTACGAGTCGTTCCGCTATACACGCGCCAACCGCATCCAGGAGTATTCGCGGGCCGCCGGCAGGGATATTAGCGGGGACAAAGATGGCTTTGACAGTAAGTTTGGATGCCGGGGGAGGGGGGGTGGGGCGAGAGGGAAACAAGAACAAAAACATGAATTTGAATTTTGGAAAAGCTAACATTGCCGGCAACAGTGATGGAATATACAATGTACAATTTTGGCCACGACGAATGGGACCATTCCATGCAGCTGTTCCGCAAGTGGGACTGGGCTCGCAAGCCGCACCTCTACTGGCGCATGCCCGTCTCGTTCGGCCCCATGCCTGGTCCCCGCCAGACCTACGAGGGCCTGCCCCGTGTCGCCACGCACTCGACCTTTACCACGGCCTCCATCAAGTTCAAGACATCGCGCACGCTGCTGCAGAACCTCTTCCCTTCAGAGTCGTTCTCGTTCAAGACGCCGGGCACGGTTGCGTATGCCAGTTTCTCGCAGACAACGCTCAACAAGATGGAGTGGCTTGGCGGCAGCGGATACCGCCACCTCGGGCTCTACCTCCACGGCGTCCAGTTCACCAAGAAGAATGGCGAGGTGCTCAACGGCACCTACCTGCCCATTCTGTTTGAGAGCCTGACGGATCCCATTGTCAGTGGCCGCGAGGAGCTGGGCATGCCCAAGCTGTACTGCTCGCTCGATCTCTACCGGCGCGCCACCTCCTACCGCATCCAGGCCGGCTGGGAGGGCACCCAGTTTGCCACGCTCGCGCTCGAGCATCTCCAGGAGGCTGACCCTGCCACCGAGCACGGCACCATTGGTGGCGAGGCAGACGACGGCATTTTTGCGTACAAGTACATCCCCCGTGTGGGTGAGCGTGGCAAGGCCGATGTGCAGCATGCCACATTCGTTCCGCATGCGGAGGAGTCCAAGGTTGTGCCCTCCCGCGTCAACAAGGTGTGGCGTGCCGGCAAGGCCAGCATCCAGTTTGATGCCCTTGACTGGGATGCGCTGCCGACGCTGCACCACGTGGTCTCGCGTCTCGCCGAGATCCCCATCTACGAGGTGGTCAGCGCCAAGGTTGTTTCTGGCGAGGGCGTGCCGGATGTGTCCAGTGCCATTCGCATCGACTAAGTCGTGGGGTGGTGGTAGTCATTGTATTTGTTGCACTTGTTTACTCACGGCTGTTTGCCGTTCCGTGTACTGTAGGACTCTGAGACGGAGAAATCAGTTGGATTTTTTCTATTCAATTTTTAAATTAAGTAAAATGATTGCTAAAGAGCTTTATGCTGCATCACGAGAATGAAGTCGTCAAAAAGAGAAAATGTAAAGAAAAGAAGAGAAAAGGACATCTGAATGTATGTGTATGTATTGTTCACAATCACAGTAAAATACGTCGTACTTGAGCTTATTTACAGTTGCATCCAGCGTTGGGTGGAGTAAAGTGATGTAATTACAGTACGTCGTAATGCACCCTCCACCTCGGAAGCGCTGAAAGTGACCTACATGCAAGTAACCCCACAGGTGGACGAGAACTGGTTCCTCAAAATACGGAGTACAAATAGGAAGCACGCCCATTTACACGCCCATTTACGCCCATTTACACCCATTCAAATCGCAAGGCAGTTTCTACACCCAACTTCATATCCGTACCCTTCACACTCACGGCACATCACACGCAATCATGGCGAGCTCGAGCACCGTGCCGAAAGACATCCGGCCTGTCAGCCGGTTCATTACCGGACATACGCCCGAGGGCAAGACCGTCTTCCTGGACAAGATCCCCGAGGAGGCGCCCTTCCAGAAGCTGCCGGACGGTGCCGAGTTTGCGCTCTGCTACGCAACGAACGAGTTTCCCGTGGAAATGAACGGCGACCGGGACCTTGCCACCTACGAGGCCTTTACGCAAAACCTGCCCGGCATCGCCATCTCGACCGGCACGGTGCTGCGCGTCGTGGACATGCGGCCGGGCGCGCTGGCCCCCATGCATCGGACGGTCAGCCTGGACTACGGTGTCGTCCTCGAGGGCGAGGTCGAGCTGATTCTGGACTCCGGGGAGAAGCGCCTCATGAAGCGTGGCGACATGTCCGTCCAGCGAGGCACCAACCACACATGGAAGAACGCCAGCGAGACCAGCTGGGCACGCATGCTGTACGTCCTGCAGCCTGCTAAGCCGCTGACGGTGGGGGGCCAAGTTCTGGGCGAAGACACACACGGCATTCCTGGCGTGCGGGAATCGGATTAGCTGGGGCTTAGGACAGACAGTTAGCTGCAAATTACAGAGTACAAAGTAAACAATTTCCTGCCACAAATACGGAGTATCTTTAAACCACACAGAAAGCGCCCACCCCAAAGTGCCATCGTCAGTACCACTGGTCAGTACAAAGTACATCGTATCTACGACGTGCGTATCCCCAATCCCGAGAAGGTACCAACTAGTATGCATTATCTTTAAATCCTCTGTTCCCGGTCCGGGGTAAGCGCCCAAGGCGCCATAGCCGTGCCATACGTTAGTGGACTCGTAGTGGACGCGTTCACCACATCCCGAAGTCCTGCCGAGTTGGCCATGTTGCGTCGGCACGACATCTCCCAAAGACGCACTCCCACTGCCACCTACTAGCAATTGGTAAACCCACACCTCCAACTACCACAAGCTCCTCTCGCAGCTTTCCAGGTTGAGGATATTTTGACCCGAGGATCGTGGCTTTTTGTGCGGAAACTTACAACGTAAAACACGGGACATCATTGTTAACAGCACCCGGACATCATTGTTTTGTTACTCTGCCAGACTATCTGCACAGCGCCTCTCTCCCGGCCTAGCTACACGAAGCAAAGCATCGCCAACATGCCGAACGCTGTCAAGGAAGACATACACACCATTGACGACACGTCATTTGGCTACATTGTCGAACAAAATGCGACCATCGCTCTCAAGTCCAGCGCGGGCCTTGTTCGCTGCAATGTCTATCGCCCCAAGACCAGCGAAAAGGTGCCTGTCCTCGTTACCTATGGCCCCTACGGTAAAGACACCTTTTATGGCGAGTAAGTGCCGACGCCCTTACCAGCAGAGACGGGAATTCGGAGAGAAACCGAGAGAAAACAAGAGCAGAGCACTAAGATCTCGCGCAGTTTCCACGCAAAGTCGTTTGACGAAGTGAATCCAGAGCACCGTAGCGAGCACTCGGCATGGGAGACGCCCGATCCCAAGTTCTGGACCGCCCAGGGCTACGCCGTGGTGCGTGCCGACGAGCGTGGCATTGGCCAGTCCGCGGGTCTGCTCGACACCATGTCTCGCGGCACCAGTGAGGCCTTTTTTGAAGTCGTGGAATGGGCAGCCGAGCAGCCATGGTCGAGTGGCAAGGTTGGCTTGCTGGGTATCAGCTACTACGCTGGCAGCCAGTGGCGCGTGGCTGCCCGCAAGCCCAAGGGACTCGCTGCCATCATCCCCTGGGAGGGCATGTCCGACTACTACCGTGATCGTTGCCGCCACGGAGGCATTCTGTCCAATTCGTTTATCAAGTTCTGGTGGAATCGGCAGGTCGTGTCCAACCAGTACGGCCGTCCCGCCGACGAGGATCTCAATCTGAGCAAGGACATTGACATCGAGGGCCCCAAGCGTCCCAAGACGTCCAAGGGCACCATCGAGGGCGACCTCTCGGCCGAGGAGCGCGCGGCCAACCGCCGTGACCAGACGATTGACAATGTCAACAACCAGTTCCGCGACAACGAGTACTATGCCTCCAAGGAGTATGATATGGGCGACATCGAGGTGCCCCTTCTCTCGGTGGGCAACTGGGGCGGCATTCTGCTCCACCTCCGCGGCAACATTGAGGGATACCTCCACGCCGGCTCCCAGCAGAAGTGGCTGCGCATGATTGTCGGCCGCCACGATCTGCCCTTTTACTACAAGGAGGAAGTGGAGATCCAGCGCAGCTTCCTGGACTGCTTCCTCAAGGGCAAGGATGACCGCGGCTGGACCACCGGCAAGGTTGCTCCGGTCGATCTGATTCTGCGCAAGGGCGACGTCGGATTCAACAACCCCGCCGGTGAAAAGGCGTTCCCGCGCCGCACCGAGACAGAGTGGCCGATCAGCCGCACGCAATACACCAAGTACTATCTGACGCCCGGGCAGGCGCTCACCACAGACGAGTCCCAGCTGCCCACGGTGCAGTCCAAGCTGACATACAACGCACTTGGAACGGTGGAGGCGCCGCAGCTCTTCCAGTTCACCACCCCGGCGTTTGAGGCCGCCGAGACGGAGATCACGGGCCATGTTGTTGCCCACCTCAACGTCTCTCTGTCCCAGGAGGCGGGTGGCCCGACCCCCAAGGACATCGACCTGTTCCTCACGCTCCGCCATATCGGCGCCTCGGGCAAGGAGGTGTTTTATACCGGCACGGCGGGCGATCCTGTTCCTCTGTCGAAAGGCTGGCTGCGTGTCAGCCTGCGCAAGGTCAACCCTGAGCACCCGAAGCACCGGCCGCACCTGCCGTGGCGCGAGTACCTCTCCACAGACGTGCAGCCCGTCATCCCGGGCGAGATCTACAGCGTCGATGTGGAGATCTGGCCTACCCAAGTCGTAGTCGAGAAGGGCGGAAAGCTGGTGCTCGAGGTGAGCAGTGGCGACACGCAGGGTTGTGGTATTTTCCTGCACAACGATCCCACAGACCGGTAAGCTATTCCATCTGCCTCTTGTTCCATTCTTCTAGGTCAAAGCAAAACTAACATCCTCTTTCCATCTAGTGCGGCGTCCAAGCTCCAAGGCCTGAACCACATCTGCTTCGGCCCCAAGTACACCAACTACGTCACTCTGCCCGTCATTCCGGCCAAGTAGATTTGTGTTCCAGTATTTTAGAGTGGCTGAGTCTGTAGATAGATTATTCTCGAATTTCAGCGCAGCTAGGGCAAATATAATCTACGTGCATGCGAGCTTAGAACCTTGGACTATCCAGCTTGTGTGGAGAATAAATACAAACGTACTATTTGTGGGACATTGATATTGCTATATGTGAGAAGCTACATGTGAGAAGTTACATGTGGGAAACCCCGTCATAGTCTGAGCTAGAATTGTTTCGATGTGTGATATAATTCCCTACGTTCGTTCGTCGTACTCTTCTCTCATGCCACTCAAGCCACAGCCGTCTCGGCGCCGGCCCAAGTTCCAATCGTAAACTGGCTGTTACACATATTTGTCAATTCCCATGTTTCCGCCCCAAGCACACTCGCAACACCCTCGTCCTCCGGGCCACCGGCAACGCCGGCCACAAAACAGGCTGCCATGAAATGGTCGTCTGTGGCATGGGCATCACGGAACTGCGGGTGCTTCATCAGCCGCGTGATGGCGCGGCGAAGGCGCGGTCCTCCACCGAGCAGCATGCAGTCCTCGACACTCTGGCGAAACTCCAGCGCCCAGAAATCCGGAGCCGTAGGCTGGGCAAAGTTGTCGTAGTGGTCAATCATTGGCGCCCACACATTGCGATACAGGTTGTGCACGGCGCCACCGGAGCCCATCACCAGATAGCCCTCGGCACGCAGCGAGCGCAGAGCGAGACCAGCCCGCATGTGGTAGTGAGGATCGTAGCGCGGGTTCATCGACACGATTGTTGTCGGCGGGCAGCCGCCGGGGAACATGCGAATGAGGATCAGGTAGGTATCGTGAATCCAGTCAAACGTCGGGTTCTCGCGAGCGTCCAGACCTGCGGCCTTGAGCAGTTCAACGCATCGCCGTCCCGTTGGCAGATCTGGATTTAGAACGTAGTCCTTGTACTTGCTGGGGTGCACGTATGCCACTGGTGACTTGGCAGGTGTCGGATTGGTGGCCACCTCGATGCTGTCTGTTGCGGAAGCCCAGTGAGCACCCTGGCTTTTGTCAGTAATCCGGTGATTGTGCGACAGCTGCAATGCCACGGACACGACTTGGACTTGGACGCTCAGCCTACCATGATTACAACCCCCTTGATGCCATGTGCAAGTGCTTCGTCGCCGCACTTTTTCCAGTAGTCTGCCGATTCCGACTCCTCACCAAGCATCATCGTTGATCCATGGGAGAAGAAGTGAACAGGTGGTAATGGCTTGCTCTTGTTGGTCGCCATGCTGCTGCTCTGCTCGTGGTGTGGATGGATATTTTTAGTTTGAATTGCTGTTTCGTTCGTAGTTCGTGATTGACGTATCGCCGCCTTGACAGGAGGTTGTCACTGAAGATCTGGTGAACAAGTGCGTATTGTATTTGTTCTTCTGAGTGAAGCTAGCAGGTGGGCAACACGCCACGCACTGTTCGGAATGTGGGGGTTGCCCTGTAATAGCTGGGGTTGTAGTGGAAACTGCTGTACGGAGTACGTCGTACCACGCTATTCTGCGATAAAGCACAGGTCTATTCTTATCCGCTTTTCTAGACAGAACCCTCTAGAGAATAAACTCACAGAACTGTGGTGTATGTAGTGTGGAAATTCAGCGAGATACGTCGTACATGATATGCCTTTGCAAATAGCCCCCTATTATACTTCAATGCACGTCGTACGGTGCCGTAGATGCGGCTCCGGCCCACGTCCTCTTATCTTATTAACAACACTCTTAAAACCGTTAAACTGACCACAGACACTAACGGACCTGGACCGCCGGCTGTAGACGGGCCTCACGGCCCGACCACTCCTCCGGTGGCTTATACGGAGCGGGAGACTCGGAGTACAACTCAACGAGGGAGCTCGAAAGGTCACAAACACCGTAAATCGACGTAACACTAACTATATTGTTTATTATTTATACGTCTAGTTTATTTATTTGCCTGTTTTATTTATTCTGTCGTATTCTTTTTTTTTTAAAAAAAAATCCTTTCCTTTCCTTTTCTTTATTTTATTTCCTTCTGTTTCATTTCCTGTTGTTTTGTTAATCTATTATTACCAGCCGGATACTAGAAATAATAATCATCTAAAACTAGGGGGAAAAAAAGTATCAAGTCACTGCATTTAAACCCATGTATATTCAATATGGGCCTTTTATTGAGAAAGCTAGTTCTGCTCATCTAATTTTGTCTTCGTCCTGTTCGCCATGTACTACTGAAACTATAAGAAACACAGCAATTAAGGTCCCCTTCAAGTCTGTAATAGGAATTTTATTTTTTGAAAACGTTTCAACGACAAAAAGAGATCAAATCAGACCATCATAGCGCTGCCCAGCGACTGTGAAAGTACAGCTAATAGACTACAGAAGACGGAGGATGATTCCCAACTCCCGTCAACCTCGAATTCTCGGCAGAAGGACACGAGTCACGCCGAGGTAGGCCGCAGTACCTATAGTAAGTAAGATCGGAGTGGCTACCGTTCCCAGTCCGACGACAATGCCCTGCTCGAAAAAGCCAATCATCTGTTTGACTGGCCGGTCTGGCGGCACCTCCAGCTTCTTCAGCAGCTCCGGCTGCTTGTGCAGGAGAGCAGGCCGACTGCCATCCGCCAGGATACCCTCGAGCTGCAGTGTTACTGCTGACTTGTTGAAGAATGCCGGGCGTGGTGTAGTGAAGGCGCTGACGGGATACCGCATGGACGGCGATACGGGGAGGTTGATTGGCGCAGCGGGGCCGACCAGAATCTCGAGTGGGATGTGATTTGCAAAGGCGACGTGAGACGTGACAAACTGGGAAAGGTACTTGCAGCATGCTGGCGTACCAAACACGTAAGCTGCCAATGCCACTGAAGCTTCACCAGACAAACTAAGAGAGAAGGTGTGAGTGTGCGAAAATGGGACACGAGAACTGCAAGATCCTACGACAACGTATAACGTACCCGTTTGCCAGGTTGATGGCATCGTCCATGCTGGTGACCGAGTGAACATAGAGGGCCTTGCGGCGGACTTTTTTCAGCTTTGAAAGGGCGGCCCTGAATTCAAGTTAGTAAACAAGACACATAAACAAGACACATAGACAAAACACAAAAACAGAACACATAGTAAAGCTGGACGTGGGCCTTACCGGTCCTTGACAAAAAGAATCTCGCCATTGGAGCCCGATGTAATGACTTGAACACCGTCCGACTGCTCACCGTCCGATTGCTCAGAAGATTTGCGATCCTTCTCCTTCTTTTCAAACCGCCGTGCGCCGTCAGACAACGACTTTACGTCTTTTGTCAGGTATTGGATGGAATGACGAACGGCCGCGTTCAAAAAGGCCGTCTTCACATGCTCGTTGACCAGGACGACATCGGGAGCATAGCTTGACGTCCCGCCAAAACTGAACCGAGCCGTCACCAGTGCCTTTGCAGCGTCGTCAATATTGGCTGTCCGATCAACGATGCCAATGGCAAGTCCGTCAGGCTGAGAGTAAAGAGCTGTGGGCTTGATGTCGCTGCGCAGACCTGTCTGGATGATCTGAACACAGGCGTCCAAAAATCCTGCATCCTGGACTTTGGCCGGAGCAATCTCCACCGTATCGGGGTCCAAGGATGTCTTCAACAAAGTCTGAAGAAGCCCGGGAAGCGTCTTGAGCGTTTGCTCGATCTGAATATAAGAGTTTCACATTAGCAACTCGATTGATACATGGCATACAGAGCAGAGCAGAGGCAAGACGTACCACTACCAGAACACAGTTGCCTGCAGCGATCGCCGCCGCAACGGGCACAACCACAGAGTACAGGTAGCTGTGTGTTGCTGGCTCGATGTAGACAATCCCGACAGCTTCGCTCGCATCGGCAGCATCCTTGCCGTTGGCGATGCGATACTCCTTCTGCAGCTCCTCCTGTGGATCCAGGCCGTCAAAATAGGTCTTCAGGGCGGACAAGGTCAGATAGAACTCGGCCAAGGCTTCTGCCGCAAGGTTGCCAGAGTCGTTGGTTATGGCTGTCAATAGCTCCGACTTCTTTGCTAGAAGCGCGTTACTCAGACTGCGGAGCTGGCTTCGCCGAAAGTAGATATTCAAAGCTCGGCCGTCAATGGCCGCGCCACGGAGGCGGTAATACGGCAAGTCTTTGCCCAAGCTCGCCGAGTTAGCCATGCCGGTGATGATTGTCCGTGTACAGAGTGAAGGAGGTGAAGACGTGTCAATCACAGATCATGCTGGATAAAGAAATTGAAGGTGTTGCTTTTTCTTCTTTCCTCTTCAACGGAAGCTCGGACAGAGCGTCAGACGACTTGGAGAAGTAAGTGCTCCGCGTTCTGTTCCCCGTTCTGTTCCCCGCTCTACCTCTACGGAGTATGCCACAGTGGCACCCAGCAGCGACAAGAGCCCACTGGGGCATCCCCCACAAGCCGGACAGAACTGAATTCTGGTTGTAAGTAGTAAATGCCGTGACAGCCATCTGCTGGCGCTGGACAAAGAAAAGGGAGATGGGGGCGGGCACCCATGGCACGACCTATGCGCCGAGAAACCCCATTTCCTTGTTCGATGCTGTTCCAAGTCGTCTGATGCATGCGTCATTGTTTAATTATTGCGGCAGACTGGAAAAAGGCAGCTTTCAGCTTTTCTTGACTCGTTGAACCCATTCAAAGACATAAACTTGAGTATCTTACTTTTCTCGTCAAACTCGTCCATCCTCTCAAAGCCCTCTCAAACGATACCCCAGAAGATCGATTCACCACAAGGCCGATTCACCAACCATGTCTACCACAGCAACGGAAAGCGAGACGGTATACCGCAGTGCTGGGAATGTCCTGGCAGACTACGAGCTCCGCTACACCCGTGCAGAGTCGGAGCCTCTGACACGCGAGGCATCAACTGCGCAGGAAGACCAACGCGACACCGTCCTGGATTCGACAAATGCACCGGATTGGCCGTCAAGCCACCGGCGTATTCCGCCGTACCGACCCGTTAACCATGAGCTCGACCCAGCAGAGCGCTACGTGTTTCTCAACAACGGCGAGAGGGCGTTTGTGAATATGATGCTGATGGGCGTGCGCATCAACTCGGTAGGTCAATGATTGCTGAGAGCTGATGGCTCGTCAATGTTTGTGCCTTGTGCCTTGTGCCTTTGACTTGGATTACTGATGTCTATGCAGACAATAAACACGATATGGCGATCGACGGGGGGGCGGTTGAATGACCGAATTTTTCACTACGCCATAGGAGGAGAGTCCTAAAATAGCGCCAAGGAGTGGAGGCCTGGGTGGACAAGGGGCAAGAAGAGGACCAAGTTGGTCATTCTGGTCATTCTGGTCATTCTGGCCATTCGCCGCTGATAAGTAGCAGAAGAGGGAAACATATGCAGAAATACTGAAATACAACAATATCAACCAACTGCGGCCTACACAGTACCGAGTACGGAGGGGATATTTCAAATCGACTGCACGGTCTGCAAAAAAAAAAAAAAAAAGGTAGCATCAGGTGCAGCACGTGTGGGGAAGACGGCAAGACGGCAAGTGCAGTAATATTGCCCCTGGTGTCTGGACTCGAGTTTCGGCCCACTGCCCCAACATGCGGGAAGTGGAGGGCAAGTCTTTTGGTATGACCCGGGGCAAAATTGGGCCTTTCAAGCTAACACGGCGCTACGTCGTCTTGTGCAGAGTATTAGTTCGTAGGTCGTAGGTCGTAGGTCCTCCATGCAGCTGGTGGTATGGCAAGCAACGGAAAGGGATGCAGGCCAGTGCCACTGTTGAATTAAATAGTAAAAGTGACGATGCAAAGGAGATAGATATTACGGTATAGACGTACACACCTTGCTGCGACGGCCATAACGGCTGAATTGCGTTTTATGCGGACGAGAACGAACATACAAAGCTAGCGAAAAAAAGAAGAAAAAAAAAGAAGAAGAAAATGGCATCCAACGATCCCGTCTATACCGTCCCCCTCCTCATCAACGGGCAAGAGGCACACACGACAAACTCATTCCAGGTCCTGTCCCCAGCCAATCGAGAGTCTCTGGTTTGGCACTCCTCTTCTGCTTCTCAAACAGAAGCGTTGGCAGCTGTGAATGCTGCCCGTGAAGCATTCGCCAGTTGGTCGACCTCCAAGCCAGCCTTTCGGCGGGATATTCTGCTGCGAGCGGCGGATATTCTCTCCGAAAACGCAGACGAGTATCAAGGATACATGGTGCAGGAGACCGGTGCCAGCTCAGCTTTTACCCAGTTCAATGTCAAGACGTCCTGTGAGATACTGCGTGACTGCGCTGGCCGCATCAGCAGTGCCTTGACAGGGGCCGTGCCCTGCGCAGAGGATGCGGAGAGCCATGCCATGGTGGTAAAGGAGCCATATGGAGTTGTCTTGGGCATTGCCCCGTGGTGAGTGACGCTGTGCGACGTCCAAGTTGCTGTGAATGGGCTTCTTGCTGACATATCCAGGAACGCTCCGTATATTCTCGGCATCCGCTCTGTCGTGTACGCTCTTGCGGCCGGCAATACCTGCATCCTGAAAGGCAGCGAGGTGGCACCGCGATGCTTCTGGGCGATTGGAAAGCTGTTCAAGAAAGCAGGCTTGCCAGACGGGTGCTTGAATGTCATCTACCACCGGCCCGCCGACGCGGCAAGCATCACCAGGTTTCTGATCGAGCAGCCGGATATCAAGAAAATCAACTTTACAGGCAGCACGGCGGTGGGGCGCATCATTGCCGAGACAGCAGGGCGAAACCTGAAGCCTGTTCTCATGGAACTGGGTGGCAAGAACAACGCCATTGTGCGCGAGGACGCCAATTTGGCACACGCCGCGGCGCAGTGCTGCTTGGGATCTTTCCTGCATGTGAGTGCTTCATTTTCGTCGTTTTCATTTTCGTCGTTTTTATTTTCATCATTTCAAGGCAAGTACGACGTATATGAAGCTGACATCTGTACAGGCCGGTCAAATTTGCATGTCGACGGAGCGGATTCTTGTCCACCAGGCCGTCTTTGATGCGTTCAAGGTGGAGTTCAAAAAGGCAATGTCTACATTCTTTGGCGAGTCGACGCCTGCGCAGCCTCTGGCCCTCGTAGCCGGCGTTGCCAAGGTGAAACATCTGGCCGAAGACGCCCTTTCAAAGGGGGCCAGCCTCGTGCACGGCCGAGCACCAGCGTCAGACAGCCCGTCAGGCAGCCGCCCATTTGCCCTCGAAGGTGTTGGACAAGACATGGACATCTACCGGACGGAGAGTTTCGGGCCGAGCGTGTCTTTGATTTCCGTCCGTGACGACGACGAGGCTGTCCGCATTGCCAACGACACAGAGTACGGGCTCAGCGGTGCCGTGTTCACAGGTAACTTGGCCAAGGGCCTGTCGATGGCGCGCCGGATCGAGTCGGGCGCTGTGCACATCAACGGCATGACCGTCCACGACGAGGCCGGGCTGCCGCACGGGGGCGTAAAGAACAGCGGCTGGGGCAGATTTAATGCCGATGCTGGACTGAACGAGTTTCTACGGACGAAAACCATTACGTTTCGTGCCGTTGACTAGGTGCTAGCGTAATATCTGGGTCCTCCCTCTGAAATAAAAAACAAGCATCTTTAGTGGAAGGTCCTCCCCATTGGCCATGTATGCAAGTGTGGGAGTGTACGGAGTACGAGTGCGGAGTACGTCGTAATAGTGTCAATAGAAGCAGCATAGCGCACCTTAGCGCTACCCCGTAAACCCCGCACGTCGGCAAGACTGTTTACCCCATGGCAGATGTGCTCTAGCCGTTCCGTCTGCAGTGACATGTCTGCCCCTTTAAAAAGAAACACTGAGCCACGTTCAGCGCTAATTGCCACAAATCGAGCAGTTTCTGGAGAAGACAAAAACACAAAAACACACAAACAAACACAAACAAACACAAACACAAACCACAATCAAGCAGTTTCCGGACAACACAAACAAAACACACACAAATGGATCGTCCCCCCAACACACAACGGCAAAAAGAAAAAAGCCGTGGCCCTTTCCAGTGCACTGTCTGTCAGCGGACGTACACGAGAATCGACCACTTGGCACGGCATGCCCGGTCGCGTACGTTGCCATTGTTGCAAACGAATTTTCCCATTGCCCCCTATTAAATGGCAATCCCGGTGTCCTAATCTGCTAATCTCTGTCTTTAGATTTACAAGAACGTCCGTTCAAGTGCACGATATGCCACAAGGCATACGGTCGACCGTAGGTTGCCCCTCTGTCCATGACGTACGTAGCTACAGCTGACAATGCTTTGGCGATATGTAGAGATCTGTTAAAGAGACACCAGAGCTGTCACAATGACGAGCGGGAAGGGACACGGCACAACAGGAGCCATCTCGTCCACTCCCGCCGCGTCAACGAGGCGTGCAGGTACTGCGCGGGTGCCAAGATCAAGTGCGACGACAAGAAGCCGTGCAATGTCTGCGTGCAGCGTGGCATAACGTGCGAATACAACGTCGAGATGCATCAGCACGCCCGGTTACTGATCAGCAGCATGTCGACCAACACGACCAACACGACCAACACGGCCACGGCCAACACAGCCGACAACGAAACGCCCCCTGCCGCGGCCCGTGTCGAACCCGCTGCGGAAGACATCGTGGGAGAGTTCACAGCCGCACCACAGACAGCGGCCCCGTCCAAAACAGGTGCCACCGATGGTACGGAGTGTGCGGACAGCACGGACAGCACAGACTGTACAGACTGTACGGAAACCGCAGACACAACGGCCGTCGGCTCCGAGCCAGCATATGCCCTGGCGGAGCCCGGACCGCCAGAGCCATCCATATCCATCCAGACACAACTACCCAGTACGTGGCACGAGCCTTGGACCCCTTGTTTTCCTGCTCAGAGGCCAGAAGCTCACCTAATTCCAGGCCACGTAGCTTTCGACAGCTCGGTTCCTCCTGTCCCATCCTTTATCCCGCACGGCCACAACATTGCAGGCTTTCTCAAAGACGTCATGACGACGCCCAGCTCGCCCCTCAATATGATGAACATGGACACGAACGGCCCGCACGGCGTGCTGGACTTTACGGTAGACATGGATCTGGACCTAAACGACGCAGATTTTGGCTTCTTTGACAAGCTCTACAGCAATGCCTTTGAAGACACCCCCCCGCCACAGCTGCTGTCCATGGGCCCAGGCCCAGCCTTGCAGCTGCCACAGCAAAGAACGCCGCTACGCCAGCACTCGCCCCCGCCAGACGCAATGCACCCTTCCCAAGACATGCTGCAGAACACGGAGACCATGGCCGTGGTTCCGTATCCCCAGCTGCGCCCGTCCGACCAGCACCCGTCCGGTCAGCACCCGTCCGGTCAGCACCATGCGTCGGGGCCAGGTATGCAGCAGCCCGGCGGGAACAAATCGTTTTCAACGGCGCCCGATATCCGCGCAGTGACGACGACGACAACAACAACAACCACGACGGCCGTGTCGACGACAAGGCAGCACGTGGCGCTGGGTGCCGAAGCATTCCGCCGCTCGGCGTTTGGTGCCTGGCAGCCCGCCCGCCAGGACTGCAGCGATGCCGAGCTGGAAAACCTGTCCATTCTGAGCCCCGAGGTGGCATCACCCGACACGCGGATCAGCCTCGACCGACACTTTTTGCGCGAGCGGCTGGGACGCACGACGCGGGACGAGTTTCTGGCCATGATCCTGAGCACCTGTCACCAGGACAAGGTCTCGCTGGTTGTGCGCACATTTCCCACTTCAGGTCTCCTCGACGACTTGCTCGAGTGCTTTTTTGCATACCACCAACAGCAGGTCGACTGCTTCATCCATGCGGCCTCGTTCCAGCCAAACCAGCAAAAGTGTGAGCTGATTGCCGTTATGATTGCCACGGGCGCAACCAAGACGAGCGTCAAGGCCCTCCACAAGCTGGGATTTGCCATACATGAGGCGGTGCGCACTGCAATCCCGCGGCGCTGCGAAGAGGCCAATGCAAACACCCGAAAGCTGTGGCTTCTCCAGTCGTTTGTGTGTGAGCTACAGATTGGCGTGTGGAGCGGCATAAAGCGCAAAATGGAGCTGGCCGAGAGTCACATCTCTATTATATTCACGGTAAGAGTTGTCGCACATTTAGTTTGAGTACCTGTACCTGTCTGACAAGCCAGATATTTCGACGCGCCGGCCGCTTCCAGGACGCCAAGAGGGCCGTGGCCGAACCCCTGCCAGAAGATACGGGCGAGGTGCTCCGCCGCAAGTGGCTGGACTGGGTGGAACAGGAGGGCTTCAAGCGGCTCTCGTTCCACATGTTCATCTGCGACGCACAGGTCTCCATGACCATGCTGACCAACCCCCACATCTCGTATGCCGAGCTGTCCATCCCCTTCCCCGACGCGCGTGAGCTGTGGATGGCAGAGGATGCGGAGCAGTGGAAGGCTTTATACCTGGCACGCACCCCCGTGCAGGGCCCGCGCCTCTGTCTGCTCGACTATCTGCAGCAGCCCGACGACATTCCCGACTTTTACGACACATCGCTAGCGGGTCTCGCCATCTTGGCAGGCATCTGGGGGATGGTGTGGCAGCATATCCAGCTCGCGACGGTCCTCCACCGACACGGCGAGGTGTCTGCCAAGCACCAGAACATGGCAGCACTCGCCTCGCTGCGTCGGGAGGACCTGCTGCGGACACTCTTGCACTTCCGCATCAATATTGCCTCGAGCCAGGCACCGGGCTGTGCCGAGACGGCCCTGGTGCTCGAGGTGGTCAGCATGTACCTCTTTGTCAATTTTGGCGACCTGCAGCTCTTTGCCGGCAAGGGAGACATTGACGATGCCCGCCGCATCCTGCCCTCGCTGCAGAAGTGGGTGGGGACCGAGGATGCGCGCAGGGCGGTCTGGCACGCAGGACAAGTTCTTCGTGCCGCCGCGGCATTTCCCCCCAAGCAGATGGATCGCTTCTACGCTGTGGCCGTCTACCACGCAGGCCTGACGCTGTGGGCGTACGGCGTCATCACCCAGGCGCAGGCATCGTCCGACAAAGGAGGCACAGCAGGCACAGCAGGCACAGGCGGCACAAAGCCCCCTGGGGGACCCCAAGTCCATCTCGATGGCGCCGAGTCCCCCGCAATGCCCGCCTTCTTCACGCTGGGGCGTCTCACGCCCTGCGTCGGATCCTGTCGGCAGGGGGTGGACCCAGTTCCGCTCTCCAATCCTCAGGCTGTGATGGATGTGGTGGTGGCGACCTTGCGGTGCAACCTCCCCACCACAGCGACGCACGGGGAAGCCGTGCCACCGTTGGTGGACAACCTGATCCAGCTGCTGCGCGACCTGGGCCAGGCGGCTCGGAATGTGGAGGGCTAGTCCCCCACAAGCCGAAATATCAAATATTGAATATTGAATATTGGACTAGTGTCTTTTCCCCGCTCGTTTTGGCAGATCCACCTGCCACCGGCGGTGGATACTTCTCCTCACTGGATGGATACCGGTGTTCTCATTTGCGGAGTCGGCTTGGTGTCTTTGTTAGCGCATGCCAAGAGCGTCCGGCATTTGAGAGTTTTCTGTCGTGGATAGTCAACATGTCAAAAATGTCGAAAATCGATTGTGGGAGTAGATACTCCGTACTGTTAGTCCATGTCAGCTGTTCGTGCTGTACGTCGTATGTACAATATGAGAAGAGAATAAAAACGACCGAGGCATGTCGAATATGAAGATGAAGCAGGCGATTTATTAGATACCAAAGATGTATGAATATTTGAACGACATAATTACTACGACACTGTATGGGGTCTCCGATTTACATAACATCTACACGCCATGGTACGGAGTAGACCCTGACAGCTGGTAGTCGCGCAAGCAAAGCAAACTGTATCTACTCGCCCACCTCACGATCGGCGTCCCAGTCGACGTACTTCATGATCCTCCAGCTGATTGTCTTTTCGCGGAGGGCCTTGCCCCAGATAAAGAGGGGAATCCAGAACACGAGCACACCGCCGCAAATGGCAGCCATCTCGCCATAGGCTACAGCGTAGCCGTGCTTGTCAACCCACGGGTTGGTGTAGAAGCCCAGGAGGAATCCAAACGCGGACTTGAACGCTAGCTGCGTGACCACAACTTCGCCCGCAATGGGACGGTAGCTGTCAATGGTGTACACCAGCGAGACGTTGGTTGCCTGTGTGATGGTAAAGTTGACTACAAATGTTAGTAGGAGCACAATGAAGGACATAGTTTGAAGAAAAGAGGGGAAAAAAAAAACTACGCCACAAAACTTACTTAGACCAATGCCGAGCGTGGGCACAATCCAGTGCATCTTGTTCTGGATACCCACACCATACAGCACGAGGGAAAGGGGGCCGGTGATGACACTGATCATGATGGCAGGCAGACGCATCTCCGGCTCGCGGATGCCTCCGTTGCGGCGCGTAAAGTAATCAGCCACCCAGTCAGACAAGTGGCCACCAAAGAAGACACCGAGGATGGCACCGATGACGCCAGCAAAGAAGCACAGGCCCGATTGCCATGCCTCAAACCCATACGCAGTTGTGAATGCCGGTGACACGTTGGACGTAATGGCCGTGATGAAGCCAATTGTCACAGACATGACCAGGGTGGCCCAAAAGACCGACGGCAACGCCAGCAGAAGAACAGGGCGCAAGGCCAGGTGCCAGAGCGACTCTTCGGTGAATGTTCCGTGGTACAGCCTGAGGCCCTGGACAAAGGATCCACGGAAACCCGTTCTCTGGGCAGGCGGAGCGCTGCTCTCGACATGGCCCGCCTCAGTTCCTTCGCCCTCCGTCTTGGCGTCGGCGTGGTGGTATGATCTGGACTCGCCATGCATCGTGGACGTGATGCCATGCGCATCGAAACTGCGGTTGTATGCCGTCTCGGGGAACGTAAAGTACACCATCAGCGTGACGGCGCCGATCAGCGCGATGGCCACGTAGTAGATGTACCTCCACGGCTGGTACCGGACAATATAACCGTCGACAATGGCACCAATGGCCACTCCCAGGTTGAGAGACGCGTTGTACATGCTAGTGGGTGAGGCTGTATTAGCTGGTCTGATGTACGACGTATGTGGAACGAGAACAAAAGACAAGGTGTGCTTACGCAGTGACAGCGCCTCTTTCGTGCAAGAAGAAGACGTCCGCAATGGTCAGCGGACCCAGGCACTCGCCAGCGCCGGCGGCAAAGCCCATCACGATGCGGGCCACGAGAAAGTTTGCATACTGCTTGGCCACACTGCACCAGACAGCCGTGATCACATAGATGCTAAAGGCAACCACGTAGACGGCACGGCGGCCGTACTTGTTGATCAGGGGCATCCACAGCAGGTTGCCCAGACCCTGGAAAAGCGCCGTGCAGTTGAAAAAGTAGGCCGTCTTGGCAATGGCGCCGCTCAGCCCCGTCTCTTGCCAGTTGGGGAAAAAGTCCTGGGCCGTCTGAATAATAGCAAGGGTTGGGCCAGCGGCCAGGAAGTTGCACAGCACCATGGCCAGGCAGACAGCAACGGCAGTGTAGTACTTGAACCACTGTGGCCTTGGAGAGGAGGAAGAGTGACGTTAGACAGGGCCATGCATCACTCTGCAAAGATTGGAAGATGGGAATACCTACCAGTTCAGGGGATCTCGGGGATCATCAGACGGCGTCGGGATGAGAATGATGTCGTTTGTCGTCACGTCGCGGAGACGGACATGTCCAAGAGTATGGACGGCGTTGGACGTTTCTACGGGCTTGGCCGAGCCTCCAAGCTCGACTGCTGTAGTGTTGGCTGCCATGTCGGGGTGGTCGATGGGTGGACTGACAATGTCTGGACCCGTTGTGAAAAGTTGACAATGGATGTAAAGGACGCGGTGCAAGATCTTGCTGGGGATAGGGATGCAGAGCGATGCTGATTAAGTAGGAATTCCTCAAAAGACCGTGAAAGTAGAAGGCTAGGCCACAAAGCACGCGCTGCCTTGCCTTTGTGTTTGGTCGTGTTTCATCCTGGATGGACGGTGTGGTTGCCAGGAAGTCTGCTTTCCTTCCCCCGCTCGGCTCCCCAGATTCGGCTTTCAGTACGACGTTGTAGTCAATTTCATCGCCCACATCTCCCGTGGGCGCCCACCCCAGCCGACAAAAGCGACGTTCTTGTCGTATCAACTGCTTTGGGATACGTGCGACGTAATCCTCCCTACTTCTGGACCACCCGGGCAACTGCTGCCAGCCTTGTTGCGTAGAAATCTGTCAATAAAGGTGTAAAGGAGTGAATCCATCCGACGCGAAGAGAGTCGACGGGGCGTCTACTGCCGTTACTAGGAGCTAGTTTGTCGTCTTCGTATCTTGAAAGTTCAAGTATACGCCGTACAAATGTCACTGGCGCCCGAACACAATGCCCATACGACGTACTTTGTGAACTAATCACAACTGATTGCCCATGGCATCAGTGGGCTAGGTCTGTTGATTATGTGCTCCGAAGGATATCGATTAGCTCCATGCTTGCCCAAAAATGAACGGAAAATGTGGGGGATGCTGGGGAAGGCAGATCTTGGGGTGACGGCGACCGGGGTGACTGCGGGGCGTCTCGGCTCAGATTTAAATGGGAAGGCCACAAAACTGCACGTCTTGGTTACTTCAAGGCAGAAGGAGATATAAAAAGTAGAATTCAAAGTTTTGTGAAAACCCCATGAAATATTCCTCTAAGGGTGTTCCTCTAAGGGTGTCTGTAAGGAACTCGAGATCTGGGAAGCTTGTTTCTGGAGACTCCGTAGCGATGTCTGCCAAGCTTGTTGCCGCAGCTGTGCTGCTATTTGGCACGTTGGCAGTTTCTATAATGCAAGGGTCACAGGCGAGAACGAGCCATTTACGTTATTTACTTGTTTGTATAAAATGCAACTATTTACATGGAATGGCAACTAAAGAATAACGCGATATGTTCTTCTCCTACTGCAGGTCACTCTCGTCGTCTTCAACCCAGGTGTACGGCAAAAACTTCTCGGGCACAGGGATGTGCTTTGTGCGCACATAGTCAGTGAAGCCCTTGCCGCGGTTGTCGAGCAGGGTCGAACTGCTGACGCCGCGGCCCAGGATGCCGTAGATGACAAAGTGGACAGCGTAGATGTGGGGGAACTCGACGCGCTCGAGTCTGTACTCGTCCTTCCAGTCGCCGCCAATCAGCTGCTTCATCTTGTCCAAGGTCAAGAACGTGCGGAACCACTCGTAGACGTCGGGCCGGTTGACAAACAGGCCGACGTTGATGTTGCTGCCCTTGTCGCCCGAGCGGCCCAGCGCAATGTTGCCGAGGGGCATGTCGACCGTCTTTCCCAGGGCGGCAATGTCGATGGGGTTGCGGGTGTCGTACGAGTCGCGGGCGGGGATGGGCTCGTAGCGCGGTGGACGCGTGCACGTCAGCGTCTGGGCCACCGTCACCTTGCCGCCGGTCTCCTTGCTGGCCGGCGCCAGAATGTGGGCCGCCTCCTGGATCTCGTCCTGCGAGACGATGCACGGATAATAAACATAAAACGACTTGGGGTCGGCCGTGCGCAGGTCCTGGGACCAGTGCAGACCGGAAAAGTGCTGCATGGTCTCGTCGGCCAGCAGCAGCTTCAGCGCAGACAGGGGCTCTGGCGTGGCGGCCTGGGCAAAGATGCGGAAGTAGGTGGTGCACTCGAGCTGGCGGTAGGGGTTCTTCTTGTCGGTGCCCACGACCTGGAAGTCGAGGACGGTGAACTTGTCGTCGAGCTTCTCCTCGGCCATGCGGGCGCGGATCTGCATCTCGTAGAGCTTGTACTTTTTGCGGGTGGCATAGCCCGCGGCATTGGACAGATTCTGGGACTCGAAGCCGCCCTTGTAGTAGATGGCCAGCTTGGTCGTGGGCGGCGGCGGGGCGCCACGGATGCCGGACAGTCTGACACGGTCGGGACCAATCTCTTCAATTTTGGCATCGTCGAGGTAGGCGGTGACGTCGCTGTTGAGGTACATGTTGCCCTGGATCTCGTAGAGCAGCTGGCACTTGACCGTCTCTTCGGTGACCATGCCGTTGGTGCCGGGGTGCTTGGTGATGACGCAGGTGCCGTCGCTGTCAATCTCGGCAATGGGGAAGCCGCTGTCGATAAACTTGGTGAGCGGGAACCGGTGGAAGCCGGAAAAGTTGGAGCCCGAGGCGTAGGCCGAGCACTCAATCAGATGGCCCGCGAGGAACGCACCGGCCAGCCGGTCAAAGTCCGTGTCCGACCAGCCGTACCACCACCACGCCGCGCCAATCACCGGAGACGCATCAGCCACGCGGCCACAGATGATGATATCGGCACCGGCCTCCAGTGCCTTGACAATGCCCCGCGCGCCAATGTAGGCATTGCACGCCAGCACATCGTCCTCGTCAAAGCCCAGCTCCGCCTTGCCCTTGTGGGCGGTCGAGTTAATGTCCTGGAAGGTGGTCGGCAGCGCACCCGTCTCTTTGAGCGTCTTCTTGACCTGGCCGACCATGTTGTCGCCCGACACAAAGGCGCAGGTCAGCCCATAGCCCTTGGCATCGGACAGCTCCTGGCAGTGCTCGGCCAGCGCCTGCGGGTTCAGTCCGCCGCCGTCGATGACGACCTTGATTTTCTTGGCGGCAATCACGTCCATGCTCAGCTGCAGCGCCTCCCAGGCATTCTTCTTGAACCCCTCGCCCGTGCCCGCCACAATGGCCGCCTGCTCCTGGGCCAGGTTGTTCTCGGCCAGCCAGTCGCCCGTGATAAAGTCGACGGGGCCCAGGCTGGCCTGCTTGCGCATCTGCCAGCCGGGCTCCATCTGGCCGCCCGAGCAGTTGGCAATGCGGACGGGCCGCTGACCGCGCTCGCTGCCGTTGGCTTGGCTGCCCATTGTGTGTTGTGAGGAGGTGTGTTGACGTGGGTGATGGTGGTGGTTGCCAGAGGAGGGGATGGTGTGTCCCTGCGACTTTGTGTGGTCGTGTGGCCACGATTAGGTCAATTGAGTCGATAAGGTCGATTTCGATTAGGTCGACTGGGTCAGTTGGACGTCAGGATGTCAGTTAGCAGCACGCGCCCGGTAGATATATCGTGCGGCTTGATGACGGTTGAAAGCTACTTGACTAGCTGTGGATCTGCTGCGAGTAGTCTTGGCCACGAACAAACAAAGAAATCTTTAATATTTATTATACTTGTTCGAGGTGCTTTCTTTTCTTTGATTTCCACGGCTCGTTTCCGTGGATTGTTTTACAATTGTCTACGTCGTACGTCGTCCGCCGTACAATACACATGGCCAGTGGCGCTCAGTTACCGCGTGCCGTCGTCATTCGAAGTACACAATATCGCAAAAAGCAGTCCATCCATTGATCCACGGGCGGAAATCGAGTCCATCTTAACATGACGATTGCCACGGGCCGGCGATGCTCGGGGGAGGGCCGATAAAAAAAGGGCCCCGCCAGCTGCCATTGCTCAACATTGCACGTCGTACCTGGAGTTGTCTTTTTAGAGGCACACAATTACTATGGCGGCCACGGACTTGTGTCCGAGGCGTTGGACTGGTGGTCGGAAAAGATAGCCGCGGGTATGACCCCCCCAACTGGGAAGTGGCGTATTGGCGAGACTAGTACGGAGTGCTAGCACCTGGTTGGCCAATCTGAGCTGTGGAGAGCATAGCCGCGGGAATGGTCGACGACCTCCAGCGGATAGATTCTGGGGAGGAATCCAGAGAACAGACAATGCGAGGCGACAATACGAGGCGGGGATCTGTCTGTCTGTTGGTTTGTTGTCGTTTGTTGTACAGAGTAGGAGCGTAAACTGCTGTTATCCGTACTCCGTACTCCGTATTGCCTCGACTTTTCTTTCAAGATGTTGCCCCTTCTTCCCCAGCTTCCCCGCTTCCTCCACACACCATCGAGACAAACAAAAGCTGCATGTTTGGATTTTTGGATCCGGCACCGCCGTCGGATGCGGGACCCCGCCCCATGTCCATCCAACCGTATCTCAAGATGGATCCGTCGTACTGCCTAGAGGACAAATCAGGGTATCGTTGTCCTGTGATGGGTCGGCTTGCCTCTTTATTGTTGGATGAGTCCAAAGAGGGGACAGGGGTATCTGCACGTTTTTTGGTCTCGAGGCCTTCAAACTGACAAGCGCGTTTTTTAGTTTAAGAGCGCAAAGTGCGGAGAAAAAAGAGTGGCTAGGGGCGTGCGTTGTACTCTGCAGCGACCTCTGTAGCTTGGAAAAAGCAAAGACTCGCAAGTGAAAGTGGAAAGTGGAAAGTGGAAAATGGAAAATCAAAAGAAGCAAAAGAAAATCAAAAGAAAATCAACAAGCATCCCACGTTCTCCAGCATCGCCCCTCTGCGATTCAACATTGCAAAAAAAGACAATTATTGACGACACGTACAAACGACTCTCACAAACGACTCGCACAACGACACAAACGACACTTGCAGTACACTCTTACACTCTTACACTCATACACTCACACTCTACCGAGATGAGTACACCACCTGCCACGTCGCCCGGCGGACAGCCCCCGAGCATGGTTTTCAGCCAAGAGGGCCCTGCCAAGAAGAGAAAGACATCGATGGATGCCACGGCCGCGACACAGAACACATCGACGACGTCGTCCGGCTCACGACGTTACCGAGCCTCCCGCGCATGCCAGTACTGCCGCATGCGCAAAGTGCGGTGCGATGTTTTGCGAACGAATGCCGACTGCACCAACTGCCGCCTGGACAACCGGGAGTGCATCCTGCTCGAGTCGCGGCGCGGCAAGCCGGACCAGTGGCGCAACTACGGCCAGGAGATGGTCGAGGTGAGGCGGGGTGCCGCACAACGAGCGCGACGCGAGAGCATCGTGGTGGGAGACGACGCCGGTTCCGTCGAGGACAGTCGCGCAGACAAGACCGACGACACGCCGGCGACGACCGACGACGTTCCCATGTGCGTCACGTTCAACGGCCACGACAACGGCAACGATACAGAGCACGACAACGAGACGGAAAAGGGCGACAACGACAACGACAACGGCAGGCCGCAAGGGGAGGCGGACGAGCACAACGAAAACGAAAACGGGTCGGCGTGGTCTACGTCGGCGTACACGCCGCCAGAGTCACTAGAGGCACTGGCCTTTGTCTTTCACGACGCCTCCCGAACATCAACATCCACGTCGGCGACGTCAAACCAGCCATCAACGCGAACATCGTCAACACAGGCACCGGGGTCGACAACCCACGATGCCAACAACACCACGAGCCCGAGCTGGAGCCAGTGCAACGACCCATCACGGAGCCCTCCACCGCCCTTGCCGTCATTCATTGCCCCCTTCCGCAACAAAATTCCCGCTGATGACCGTGCATTTCTGGCCAGAAAGGGTGCACTGACCGTCCCGGAGCACGATCTCCGCGTGGCCATCTTGCGAGCATACATTTTCAGTGTGCATCCATTCATGCCCATGCTCGATCTGGAGCCGTTTGTGCGGGCCGTCTTGGCTGACGAGGGAGCCGACAACGGACAGCCAGCCGAGGAGCACGCAAACAACAACAACAACAACAACGACACACCTCCACCGAAAATCTCTCTCCTTGTCTTTCAGGCCGTCATGTTTGCCGGCCTGAGCTCGCTGGAGCCACAGTACCTGCACCGTCTGGGCTTTGCCACGGCCAAGCAGGCCCGCGAAGTCTTCTTTGTCCGAGTCAAGCTTCTCTACGAGCTCGATGTCGAGCCCGACAGTGTGTCTGTCTTCCAGTCTCTGCTGCTGATGAGCAGCTGGTACAGCAAGTGGACGGAGTGGAAGGACACATCGCACTGGACGGCCCAGGCGCTGTTGGTGGCCCAGAATATGGGGCTGCACCGCGAGCCGACAGAGGCCCAGGGCTGGACGGCCGCGGAGCGTGGACGACGACGCCGCATGTGGTGGAGTCTGTTCATTCGGGACCGCATGATTGCCCTAGGCACACGGCGGCCAATGCGTATCCGCGACGAGGACTCGGATGTCCGGATGCTGTCCATGGACGACTTTGAGAAACCACAAGGCGACAGCCGTCTTTTACTCTCGCCCTCGGAGCGGCAGGCAACAGCCACCATGTGCATCCACCTGGCCAAGCTCAGCGTCTGCATCGGCCACGTGCTGAGGACGCAGTACACAACACTCACCACCACCCCGGCAGTGTCACACACGACCATGGTCGTGCCCAGACGCAGCAAGAACGTCGACGACCTGCAGCACTGCGACCAGGAGATCCAGGCGTGGCAGAAGGAGCTGGGCGAGACGCTCCAGCTGGCCAGCCGCGACCTCACGCCCTGTGTCGATGTCCACTGGGCGATGCTTAACCTGGCCCATCTGACGCTCGTCAACGTTCTCCATCGAACACAAACCCTTCCACCACCACCGTCGGCCGCCGGCGCTCCCTCACCTGCACCTGAAACGCCAGAAACACCAGAAACACAGAACCTGCGCCGCGCTTCCCGCCTCAAAGTCAAGGACGCCGCCTGCAAAGTCACCAAAATAGCTACCGGCATGCTGCAGCGCGGACAGGTTCGCTACCTCGGACTCAACGGGATCACGGCCCTGCTTGCGGCATGCCTGTCGCACATGGTCGACATCCGCGGCGCCTCGGGCAACGGTGATGGCGACGAGGATGTCCGTGATGCCAGCATTTTCCGGTTCGGACAGAACATGCAGGTCCTGTACGCCATGACGTCCATGTACGCCACGGCCGATGCAGCTGTCGGCTTCCTGGCATCCGTGGCCAAGAAAGTGCAGCTGCCAATCCCGGCGGCCAATGGCCAGCACGCTACAGCCGCATCGCAGTCCGGGCCAACTGTGCCAGCACCAGCACCACCTGCAAAACGGCCCTCGCCGTCCCATCGGTCCATGTCCATGTCGTCCACCGCATCGGCGAGCCGGCCAGCAAGGGCATCCATTATGCAGAGCAGCAACAGCGCCGCAAACAACACCGCCATCATTCCCTGGACCCCCTCCCAGCAGCTCAACGGGCTGGGCGATATCACGGCGACATGGGACACTATGGCAGGCGGCAAAGTGTATGGCCAGACACCCACCCCCTTGAAAACACCGACAATGCAGTCGGCACACTTGTCCCCGCAGCCGCTGGCAATGTCCACCATGCGCCAACAGACGTCTATGCATCCCCAAACCTCCATCCCCGCCTCGTACGATACAGCCATGAAGGACGCCGGCCCTCTTCCTGGTGGCGGTGGACGTGATCACCGCACGTTTTCGGCCTACGACGACATGCTGTTTGACAATCTGTTCTCGGCGGCCGTGTCGGGGACGGCGCCGGTCGTCCAAGACGGCGACGATCCGGATATGGCCCTGGAGCCCATGGTCTATAGCTACGACTTTTTCCTTGACAACTTTGACTTGCCGCAGGGGGTGGAGTAGTCGATGTCGGTTAATAGGATAGAATTATTTTTAAGAACGTCATGAGAATGTCACCCATTTGATAATTTGATCCATAAATCTACAGGTATCTGCCTACACACCAACGTCCCTGATGTTACTTTCTCCCCTTGTCTCGTCTTCTCCCTCAGCCCACTCCTTTGGGCGGACAGCCTCTTCCTCTTTGGCAAACAGGTAGTCAATCTGCTCCAGCGTCCGGCCGCCCGTCTCTGGGCACAGAAAATAGACAAAAGCAATGGCCGTCAGATTGCCCGCCAGCACCCAGAACCAATACCGCCAACCGACATTGTCAAAGCCAATCGGGCCCACAAACACATTGAGGAACGTCCCCAGCCATTCTCCGGTCGACGTCGCCGCGCCGCCAATGTGCCGGTACTCGAGAGGCGGGATCTCGGCACAGTAGAGCCACACGACGCCCTGGTAGGCGTAGCCCATAACAAAAAGATACAGCCACAGGATGGCAATGGCAGCCCACAAAATGGACGGTGTTTGGGGGATGGCCACCAAGACAATAAAGACGACAAGCAGGGCCGTCATGGTGATGGCGCCCCACAGCAGGGTCGGCCGCCGTCCCGTCTTTTCCATGGTAAAGTAGATGGGCACACAGCCGAGAAAGAAAACGATGTTCTGGATGCCGCTCAGCAGCGAGATCAGCGACGGCGACGCGCCCGTCTTGGCCAGGATAATCGAGCTGTACGTCGCCATCAGCCCCGACCCCATCCACTCGCGGATAAACGGCAACCAGAAACAAATGCTGAGACGCCGAGCAATCTTGAGCGGCGAGCGGTCGACGATGCCCAGCGTCAAAAACTGGGTCAAAAACTGGTGCCACCTGAGGCTTGCATTGGCCTCCAGCTCCGACTCAATCGACTGCAGAATCTCCCGCTTGATCGTCTGCACCTTTTCGTCCGCCACACTGTCGCCGTCCACCAGCCGCACAAGAGCCCCGTCGCCCTCGTCCATCCGGTTGACGGCATAGTACCACCGCGGCGTGTCGGGCAGCAGGTACATGCACCCGCCGCCCACCACAAAAAAGACGGCCTGCAGCGCAATCGGCACCCGCCATGACGCCTGGCTGTCCATCTTGGTGAAGCCGTAGTCGATCCAGTAGGCAATGGGCACGCCGCCAATCAGCATCATGGCATTGAACGCGTTGGCGGGGCCGCGGTCGCCCGCGTCGATGCCCGTCTCGGCAATGTAGATGGGCACCGCCGACGAGATGCACCCAATGGCAAAGCCCGTGCAGATGCGGCCAACTATGATCTGGGCTACGCTGTAGGCCGCCGCCTGCAAGACGGTGCCGACGAGAGCGGCCGCATTGCCCAGCAAAATCGTCCGGCGGCGGCCCAGTCGGAACGAAAACATGGCCATAATGACAGACGTGATGCACCCGGCCAGGCTGTACGCACTGGCAATCATGGGAATGGTGTATTCAGTCGCGTGGGCCAACCCAAGCGCTTCAATAAACGGAGGATGAAGAAACAGGCCGCCCAGGATGCCGGCGTCGTAGCCGTACATCATAAACGACAGTCCGCAGATAAAGTTGCCCCATTGGTACAGCCGGCGGCCGCGCAGTTCAGGGAGACCCATGTTGATGTTGGTGTCGTGTGTGCTGTGATATGAGGTATGAGCAGTTGCTATGCAGGGAGCTGTGAGCGCCATGTATCTCAATGTATGCCGTATGCCGTACATTTGCATCTGGCCAACTACTGTGTCAAAGATATAACGAACAACAAAGTGTCCTTATTCCGGCTATCATACTACAAGTCCGGATATCGTTAACCATGATTGCAAATCAACGGTGACTGAATGTTAGCCAGACTATCACACAGTGCACTTGTTGTCTCTCAGGATGACCATGTCCTAGTTTTCGTCGCCATGTTTTTTTGCGAAAGTAGCCGCGGGATCGGCCGAGCCAAGGAAACCGCGGAGATACTTGGCGGAACTTCCCCAGAATTCACCCCCGCGGCCGCACATCCCATTGTCCCCGCAAAATCAGAATGATGGACACAAACTTGGTTGCATCCATATTCAGCACTAAAGAAGGTCCACAGCTTCCATGTCCACAACCTATTCCACTAGAAGAACCTTGCTCTACTACGAATTTTATAGACTGTCTTGTTTTTTGTGTCTATTCCAGACCATTTTGTTGACATATCCTGCATCCTTCCTTGCCTCTTTTGATGATATGTTTTTCCAGAACCCAGTCTGTGCTGGTCCTAGAGGAGGGGACAGAGTCAAACGAATGAGCAAAACGAAGGCAGAAAGGAAGACGAAAGAAGAGGCGTTTGAATATTGTGACACTTTTCAAAGGATCCCCATTCCCCAATCCTTTTGTCGATCTGTCAATCCGTTTGTCAATCCTTTTGTTCCCTTCCTGACAGCCACTCCCAACACATGTGTACTGTACCGGGCCGCCTACCAACTGTGCCGTGTGCACAACCACTGAAAGCCATAATGTCTATGCTGTCTCCACCCGCTCGAGCCCAGAGACCAGGTCGACATTCTCTATGTTCTCTATGTTCTTTCCACGGCATTTTTTGTCTTGGCTACCCTGACCGTTTAAAATAGTGTGTTAAACGGAGGCAGGGTCCAAGGCCGTTTGGCGTCTCAGGCTGTCAAGACGAATGTATCAAAAGTTCCCTAGTGTGATTTCTCGCTTGCAGTCGTGGACGGAATGGAGTCCGGCCGGTGGCGAGTACCTTGTTCAGTAAGGACACACTTGATATCTCATTATCCGCAATGTCGTCGACGAAGAGACGGCCTAATCAACCCCAGACTCGTCTCGCGGGCCCACTTGCCTTATCTATATGTATGGGGATACTTTCTCGAGTAGACAGGTACCGAGACAGTCTAACCGCATTTGACTTACATAGTCTGGCCCCATAGCACTAGCCCCACAAATATGGGTCTCCCCAACGTCAGCTTGGCCTTGTCATGGAGTTGTCATGTTGGCCGCGGCGTGATACAATACCGTTTCCTATATCACCACAGAATGAACCACCACGACGACTGCCGCTTGGGAAGAGAAAGCTGCTGCTCGGCGCAAGGTCGTCGCCGCCCAGATCCAGGAGTACATCGCCGAGTACTGTGTGGCCGTCGTGGGGGTGATGAGAGCTGCTCAATAATACGGAATAGGTAAATAGATTTGAGTAGCCTGCACAGATGATAGCGATGCATTTCAACAAAAGTAATACGGGGCGAAGAACATGAGAAGAAAGGCCAGAGGCCAGGCAGCCGAGCACGGGGTGCGGCATATGTAAATTATCGTCGTCGCACAAACTAAAGAGAAAACTAAGAGAGTAAGGAAAAGAAGGAAGAGCGAGGAACGAGCCCGAAGCCGGAAAATGAAACCTAAACAAACAACAAAGAAATAAAATATAAAACAATGAGAAAAAGAAGAAGAAGCAGAAGGAGAAGAAGACGCAGAAGAAGAAGAAGACGACGACGAAGACCAAAAAGAAGAAGAAGAAGAAGACGAAAATGAAAAAGAAGAAGCAGAAGCAGAAGCAGAAGCAGAAGCAGAAGCAGAAGCAGAAGCAGAAGCAGAAGCAGAACCAGAAGCAGAAGCAGAAGCAGAAGCAGAAGCAGAAGCAGAAGCAGAAGCAGAAGCAGAAGCAGAAGCAGAAGCAGAAGCAGAAGCAGAAGCAGAAGCAGAAGCAGAAGCAGAAGCAG
>JADHKS010000003.1:97833-150514 GCA_019925295.1 Sporothrix pseudoabietina | reverse complement strand
AGAAGAAGAAGAGGAGGAGGAGGAAAAGAAGAAGAAGAGAAGAAGAAGAAGAGGAGGAGGAGGAGGAGGAGGAGGAAAAGAAGAAGAAAAAAGCGCAAAATGAAAACACTTTAAAAACTGGCCCATTACTGGGAACATCACCAGTCTCCTCAACATTTACTCTTCATCAAAGGCGTGGCGGAGGATCTTGTCCTGCTTCATGCGCTTGATGACGCGCTTTTCCTCCTCTGACATGGGCATCCCCGTGTCCTTTTGCTCCCCAAAGGCCGCGATCTGGAAGCGGGCACTGGTCTTGGCATGGGCCGGCAACATGGCGTATCCGTTGAGGACAAACTGTTGGAGGGCCTGGAGCGTCTGGCCTGTTCTTGTCGTTGCCCCAAATCCTGCCTGCGCCTTGTATATACAGCTGCGCGTGAAAGACAGCACCCATAGGGCCCAGTGCACAGCGGTTTGGGAATCGGGAGAGGGAGGAGGGAAGCGGAATTCGATTGTGCCCTCGGGCAGGCGTGTCACGTTGACGTTGAAGAACCTTGTAGGGAAGAGACGCGCCATGGATCCGGTGTCTGGGAGGCTGTCGAGGAAGCCCATCAACGGGCCAAATTTACCCGCCTCGACATCGTCAGCAAATTGCGCCAGATCAGACTGCTCGTTCGACGACTGTGCGTCGGAGGACGTCCAGAGAACGGACTTGGTGTACGTGTTCTCGCGGCGCTGGCTTGGCATCATTAGAGCCAAGGGCTTGTCGTAGATGGAGACTGCCTTTAGCAAGGCCCGAACGTCCTCCGTCTGCCACTGTCCGCCCTGATCCTCGGTTGGAGAGATGTGCACATGCGTGCCGCATGCGTCATTGGTCTTGATGTCAAAGTTGGCATCGAGGCACCGGTAGAAACGCCGAATTTCCTCCTCCCAGGTTTCAAGTCCCTCGGGCCCTCCCTTGGAGTTCGTGTGCAGGACGCGAGAAACAAATTCCAGGCCGTCTAGAGGAAGATGTGACAGAATGTTAGCAACCCGTTCTCTCTGAATCTGACACAGTAGTTACCGGAAAAGAAAGGGGAAGAAAAGAAAGAAAAAAAAAAGAAAAAAAAAGAGGACGATGTTAAAAAAAAGGAGAAAATCAAATGACATACAGTAGCCATCGTCTGTCGTTCCCGATCTGAGAGAGGCATCATACTCGACTGTCCATTCGGCGTAGTCCTTGCTCTCAAATCTCATGTCGAAGCCTGCCGACTTCAGTACCTCCTGGGACAGCTCTCTGATGAGACCTGCGTACATCCTTTGTGAGTTGCGGCCAGTCATGCCGTCCTTCCAGCCAACTTCAGCCTTGGCTTCCAGAACTATGCCGGTCTCTTTCGGCCGTAAAAAGACTTCTAGCTCTACACCGAAGCGGAAGTCGACCGGTGCCTTGTTCGAAATGGGGCTCATGTTGTCGGACGTGAGGCTGCGCAACGAGGTTGGGAACAAAAGCGATGATAAACGAGGTGAATGTGGGATGCAGATCACAGCACAGCCCAGAAAAAGAAAGGCAGAAGAAGAAAGGCAGAAAGAGAAAGGCAGAAAGGGAAAGGCAGAAGGAGAAAGGCAGGAGGGGAAAGGCAGGAGGGGAAAGTCGAGAAAAAAGTCGTCGTGTAATCGGTGAGTGAGCTGGCAATCAAAGGATCAAAACGAAGGGATTCAAGGAAAGCCGGTCTGGCAAGAAACCTGGAATAAAACAAGATTGGAAAGAAGATTGGAAACAAGATTGAAAACAAAATTGAAAACAAAATTGGTTGGATGCAAACAACAGAAAAAAGACTATTATTCAATCGATGGTGCCGTCCTTGCAAGGCCTATTATTGTTTGTATCTGTGATGCGTCTCATGCTTCCATACGATTCTTATTGTGATTCATTGAATGTTCCAACCATGCCGTGCCCAGCAGCGGCCATTGCCAAATTATCAGCCAGCAGCTTCTGTTTGTTGCCATACTGTCGTGAATATGGGTGCCAATACCAAATGCTGTAGTCAATGGCCCTGTCTACATTCACGGCATCTGGAGAGAAAGACCTTGCAAACTCCTGCATTGACAGACCTGGCCAAGTGCCACACACAATCGCAGTTGCTCCCAAGATAAGCTGCTGGTCTTGCTACTCTTTTATTCACTTTTGATTTTGCTTTCAATTGGATGGCAAAACTCATGACATGGAATGAAACAAACGAGAGGAAACAAACGAGAGGAAACAAACGAGAGGAAACAAATCAGAGGAAACAAATCAGAGGAAACAAACTAGAGAAAACAAATCAGAGAAATCAGAGAAATCAGAATCAGAATCAGAGAAATCAGAGAAATCAGAGAAATCAGAGAAATCAGAATCAGAGAAATCAGAAACAAACGAGAGAAAATTGAAAATGAAAACAAACTAGATATTGACTTTCAAAAATGCTCATATTACACGGGGCACGGTTCACCACCAAAGACAAATCCACTTATTCACGAATAACGAAGCTACCTACGAGTGGTGCCAAAGATTCAGGCCGGCTCAGGCATTGTCCTGATTATGATTAGTTTGAACTTTTCTTGTACGACGTGCGATACTACTCGTAGCGCTGCACGGTGCCCATACACAGTGTGGATATCATTTGACACATGGTATTATGACACACAAACAGAGTTCGCCACCAGAGACCAAAGTGCTGTTGTCCTCTGCGCTTCTCCTCTCTTTCCACCTGTTTTTGTGTTTTTGTATTTTTCTGTTCCACTTCCATGAGTCTTTTCTTTCCATTTTCCCGCCATCCACTCTGACATTATCCCCTCTCTATTGTCACCCTTTATTTTATTTTTCTTTGCCTATACACATCGCCATCACCAATCACCAATAACCTATTTACCAACTATTGCGACGTCACCAGCTTTTTCGCTTTCTCGCTTTCTCGCTTTCTCGCTTTCTCGACCACCAACCCACGCGACAATGACATCGTGGAAGGTGGGGGACAAGGACAAGGACAACTACCCTTGGCATCAAGACGACTGGCTGGAGGCTGACCTCGCAGCCCAGTTGGGCCTTGGCTTCTCCCGCGACGGGCCGTACATGGTCAGCCTTGGCCCGGGCAGCGTCTTTCACTCGGCGGAGGAGGTCCAGAAGGCTCTAGACCTGACTTTTTTGCCCGAAACCATTGACGTGCCCGTGTATCCGATCACGACACAATTCAAGGAAAATCAGCCTCCTGGCTCGTCCTCGTCCTCGTCCAGCTCTGGTCCCCAGAACCAGCCCAAGCCCACGACCACGGTCAAGTGCTGTCTTACTCACTGCAACACCTGTCTCTCTATTGATGCGATTTGCAAAGTGGACCACGGCACCACGTTTGTTCTGCTCGATGGAAAAAAACGCTTCATGGACACCCCGACGGCGTTCTTGCTGAACAAGGACGGGTCCCCGCGGACCATCAAGCGTACCGACAAGCAAAAGGCCGGGGACCGTGCCCTGAAGCGAACGCGCGAAAAGTATGCCGACTACCTGGCGCGCGAACACGAAATGACGCGCAGCGAGCGCATCGCATGGCTGCGCGAGGCGATTGAAAAGAAAAAGGCCGAGGAGGAGGCCGAGAAGAAGGTCGAGAAGAAGGTCGAGAAGAAGGTCGAGAAGAAGGTCGAGAAGAAGGTCGAGAAGAAGGTCGAGAAGAAGACCGAGAAGAAAGTGCTGGTTGATACCCAGTAGAGCAGTGGGCTTTAGAGCAGTGGGCTTTTGTGGTGGTTGATTACATGTTTTCGATGGAGAAGTAATGTCGAGCGCAGCCAGCCGTTTGGCATGGCAAGGTTGGGAAACCTTTTCCTCTTCTTTTCTTCTTTTCTTCTTTCCTTCTTGCCTTCTTGTCGATGGTTTGCGGTCCTGTGAGTCGGGCATCAGGATGAGGTTAGCGAGTCGGAACAAGCCAGAACCCACAGCTGTTCACATAGGACAGAAACTAGAGATACTATAGCGTCAACGTTGTTTTCTATTTCTCCTTTTTTCTTCAATAAATCCTTCTCTTATTTTGCCTTGTCCCGTTGTGCCGTCGTGTCGATGCTTGTCGTTGTCGTCGGTCTGGGTGAATATGTTGGCGACATCCTCAGGAACGAAAGAGGACCTGTAGCAGAAAGTGGTACGCTGCACAATCTCGTTGCCAGTACGGTCGCTGTCCAGACTGTCCCTAACCGTTGTGACCGTCGCGATGGATGATGCTTTCAACAAGTCGACTTGCATCGTGAACCATACGCAGTATAATCCACGTCACGTGTCTAGACCCACCTCCCAAACCCCACCCGTCGTCGAAAGGGGGAAGGAGCCACGGTCTGACTGGTGTAAACAACCCCGTGCAAAAGCTTCATGGTGGTGCAAATAAGGCAGTATAGTAACTGCGAGTCATTTACAGAGTATTGCACTAGGAACTGCAGCTGGAAACTGAAACACCTCGCCTGGTCGCTATTGAGCATGCACGATACTGACTCTTATCCGTCTTGTATCTCTACGCTCAGGTGTATGGCAGGTGCACACAGTGCAAATAGGTCATAGCGTAGGGGTTTTAGCTGTTTTGGCTTATTTACACTGTCGCGTCACCGCACAAAGCAACTGAACCAACAGGCATGGCAATGGCATGATTGAAGCCATTGCGAGTTTTGACAGGTGGGATACGGTTTAGATCCATACATGCTCAAATTAGAGTTCTGTCATATTGATGCACATCTAGAAGTGTTTGGCATGAATCCCTGTCAAGACACATTAACTTTTAACGGCAACCAATGGAAAAGGATTCCACCAAGCCTTGCTCGTCGAAAAAGAAAAAAAAGAAAAAAAGAAAGAAAGAAAGAAAAAAAGAAAAAAAGACGCTATTCAAACGTCCACGATAGATTCTACGTGAGCCTGTGAGCGAAACTAAGATAGTAATAACTTTTCATCCTGACAAAGTGCGAGACGCCGACAAGACAGTAAAAGATGACACGCAAATTCCCACATTACACAAGTCAACAATGCAGCATCAACCAAACAGTAACAGGCCGAATCAGGCCGAATCGTGGATAATCAAAAAGCTCAGTGGCTGACCACGTGCAAAGTCACAAGAAAGTGCAGTCCTCCCTTTTGCTCCTGCTTTACTCGTACGACGTATTCCCCAACCCACTGAGGAAGCAGGCTTGCCGTTTGACCACTCACACTTTTCGTGTGGAAAAGGCGACCTATCAGAGCGCAGGGATGTCTAGGCAGGAATGTCTAGGACGGTGCATCTTGGTACGAGAAGGCTGCCCGAGCGACTCACATGACACACAATACTCCGGGATGGGAGGCTGCCTCCACACCACCTCTGTGAAGGTGCTCGATCGGCTGCAGTGATGTATTTTAATGCCAAGAATATTCACGATGAGAGCGAGGCAGTCTTCTCGTCTTCTCGTCTTCTCGTCTCTCTATCTTCTCTTATCGTCATCTCTCCGATGCGAGCCGCTGGCACTAACACGGCTCACGGGACCTAGTACTTTGGCGCCCGCCGCGCCGCATTTCTTAAACAATGACGGAGAGACATGAACGATAAGCATTCAAAAGGTGAAGATGATTTAATGAAATCGAAAACAAATTAATAAAGTCGAGAAACAATTTCAACAAAGTTGAAGAAACAACTTCAACATTTGTATCTAGCCTCTGATAAAAGACAAAAAGACAAACAATGTCCATCTCGGTCTCTTGGTCTCTTGGTCTCTTGGTGGAGGGTGGAGGGGTGGAGAGGCTGAGATGCTGGAGTTGGAGATGTTTCGTTGGAGAGAGGAGGGGGACGATTGTCGGTGGGTGTGCCCGGTCGAAGAGGGTGTGGTCTCAAATGGAGGTCTACGCGTGTGCATTGGTGTGTTGGTAGATAAGTGTGGAAAAGCAGAAACATGTACTCGTATCGTGGTTTTCTCGTGTTCTCGTTTTCTCGTTTTCCTGCTTCTGTTGTCTCTGTGTCTAGCTCTCCTTACTCTTTCAGGAGACAGTGCTCCGGGGGAAGATGTTGTAGTCGTCACCGGCACTGGTGACCCCGGTCTTCACACCAAGCAGACACCCTTCCTGCGGCAGCTGCTGTAAGCGTAGGCGCTCACATGAAGAGCAACATCGCCCCGGCACTTGTGCACCCTCCATGAAAGTAGAAATAAATAAAAATAAAAATAAATAGTAAAAGCAAAACTACCACTACCACTACACTGCCACTACTTCATCATTACGACGCTGACCCTCTCCGTCTGCCGGGATACGACGTGCAAATGTGAAAGTGTGCGGGGAGGCCTGCAGGCTTCTGCGAACGAGCCTGCATATTGCCTGCAGGTCAGTGCCGATCATGTACTTTTCGCCGTCCGTATCCGCCTTTACATCAGAAATCAGAAGCTATCCGTGCACCTCTTGCATCTTTTGCACTCCTCCTGCAGGTAGCCGTCGACCGGTCGATCCGCGAGGCTGTGAATATGTTGACCCAGTATCGTTGCACAGCGTCGTCAGCTGTCACTGGTCAGCTCTCTTCTCTTCTTTTCTCCTTTGTCCTCGTATATTTTGTCCTCCTCGACGGCTCATAAGCGTTTTGTAGTCTCCCGTGACACGACTGCACCGACATCCAACTGGCGGAGGGGTCGTTTGCAGTGGGGGACCATCAACTTCATTTCTTCTCTGCAAAAATATGACAGAATAGCACCGACACGAGGCAACCCCAGCCGGCCTCATACAGACTTTTGTACGGCAAGATGGAGCACGGCAAGATGCAGTACGGCAAGATGCGGCACGATAAAAAACATTAAAAAAATGATGCATGATCCGTAGCTCGATGAAGTAGAAAAGCAGAAAAGACGGTCGGCCCGTTTTCATCTCACCGGGTTGTCTTTTCATTTGTCTTGCCCTAGTTGATCCTTTTTATTTCCTACTTATCATACGGATTACTCGTGATGAATTCTGTTTGCTTGCCTTTGCTCGCCTCGTCTTTCTTCATCCTCCAAGATCGACCCCCACCCAGGCCGCCGCCGATGTCTCTGTCGTTCTTGTCGCTGTCTCACCTGCCCTGTTTAGAGGCTGCGTGTCGTGGACCCCATCCCGCACTCTGTCTGCACTCCATGCGCACCCTCACCACACACATTTATCTGCAGCCTGCTTCTGCATGTCCTGGTGATGTGCCTTGGTTGGTCCGTTTCTTGTTTTGCGATCCTTCATGCCGCCTGCCTTTTTTATTCTCCTTGCCTGAAAAGTCTTGTGTCGCCTCCTTCCTACTCGTGGCCTCGTGTCGGTGAGAAAGACCACCCTCCACTACACTCCGTCGGCCATAATTTTCGGTTGCTTTTGTCGACGACGTCTCGTGATGTATTTTGCAGACAGACACTGCAAAAGACAGCCTGACTCAGTGCTCCGCCTCTCCCGGTCTACGAGGCAGTTTCTGAATCCCCTGTTTCGTGTGTTCGCCTGTCGGTTCACACGTTATTTGGACGTCCTTTTCCGTCTTCGTCCTCTTCTTCGTCCTCTTCTTCGTCCTTGCCCTCGTCCTCGTCTGCGCCGTAAAAGTGCATCGTTTTTCTTTAAAGTGCCTTCCCTCCTGCTTTTTCTCGTCGTCCCTCTTTCCTGTTTATTATCTTCGTCTGTTGATCCCTCTTCTCGCTGCGCCTCTTCCTTTCCTTTCCCGCCTTCTCCATCGTCACAACTCCCCACGCATCGCCACATCAGTCTCTTTCTTTTTTTCCCCTCCGATTATCTCACCGACGACCACGCCTCTTTTAAATGCAAGTCATACTTGCACATCTTGTCCTCTTCGGCTTGTTTTGAGCTGTATTTGCCCTATCTCTGTCTGGTTTCCCCCTCTATCAACATCCTCCCTTGCCAGGCTGCATTAGTGCCATCTCTGGGCCAGCCTCACAAGAGTGCACCACACGGCCACACGACCACACGACCACAAGCCGAGTCAATCCGAGTCAATACCAACAAGCAGAAGACCAGGTCTCTCCAAGCTCATATCCACCAGCAAGCCGCATCACATAAACCGCATCATATTATCGACCATCTTTGGAGCGGCTGTCCTGAGATCCTGCCAGCTTAACCTTGCCAACTCCCTCGCACGTCTTGGTCGTTTACTCCTTTTACTCGTCAAAGACAGCTAGACAGCCGTGCCACTGCGAGCCACTAGCACCTGCTTTCCTTGTTGTCTCCCGGCGTTAGTGCCTGTCAGTTTGGGGTTGCGTTCTGCCCCGCTTAGAGTAGAGGGCCCTCTTATCTTATCGCACCACTATCGCCCAGTCTAGGCCGACGACCCCCTGAAAACAACCCAAGGGAGAGCTAGAAAAAGGCACCCAGGGGCCACCACACAACTAGCAAACAGCCCCGGGAGCGATCCAGCAGCCCGTCGACCCCTCCTTTACGCCTTTACGAGTAAATGTACTCCGTACGTCGTATTCGTCACTTTCAGCTCCCGAGCACGTCTTTTCCACCGCCCACAGCGCTGCTTGGCCCAAGCTTTAGGGTCGTCTTCCCCGCCGCCCGCCGCCGCTCGCCGCCGCCTCCTCTTTTTTGTCGTCTCGCGCGCGGGTGTTCGCCCAATTGCTCCCGTTCACCGCCCAAAACCCGCGCTATCAAACTCCTCTGAAGGACAATCCCACGCAAAGAAGAAAGAAAAAGCGACAGCAGGCAAAAGGACACTAAAAGAACAAAAAAACCCGCTGTACGAAATTCGAGTACTCACTACGAACTCTGACTCTGAGCCGAGCCACAGCGCCTGTAGAGGGAAATCCCGCCTCTTTCCTTGCACTCTTTCCTCTCTTGCCAGTCAGCCATTCCGTTCTCCATTCTTTTCTCCTTGCCCTCCTCTGCCTCACCTCTCAGCTCTCACCTCTCACAACTCCGCTTTCTGCTCTCCTCTTTATTCTCTCGCATTTCCTCGCACGCACGCGAGGGGCAGTCGACGGTACCACAACTGCACGACGATACACACAGACACACAGACACAGACACACAGACACAGACACACAGACACAAGCATTTCATAGACACAGACACGACTTGTCCCTCCCCGCGATCCGATTTAGTCGGCATCTCGACTCTCAATCCCGACCCTTCAACCGACCTCCTTCACAACCCCACAATGCAAGCCGAATTCCGCCATGCGCGGTCGGGCAGCCTGACCATTGGCCAGAATGGGCAGCAGCAGAGCCAGCAGGGGCAGTCACAGCAGCAAGGACAGCAGCAAGGACAGCAGCAAGGCCATGATGCTGCGAGTCCGATGCCCGGCGCACAAGCCCGGTTTGATGGGCCCCGGAGTCCACCAAGTAAGTCACAAGTAGCCTGACCTTGGACGCACACATTACACATCCCGAGTGGTTGTCTCCCGGTATCTCCAACACATCCCCAGGTGGTTGTCTCCCGGCATCTCCAGTGCCGGCTGGCGCCGTCACTTGCGATGCCTCATGCCTCTTGCTAACCGCCGTCTAGACACCTCCCACGTCCCCTGCAAGTTCTTCCGCCAAGGCGCCTGCCAGGCCGGCAACTCCTGCCCCTTTAGCCACGACATTGGCACCGCCATCGAAACCGTCTGCAAGTATTTCGCCAAGGGCAACTGCAAGTTCGGCCCCAAGTGCGCCAACATGCATCTGCTGCCGGACGGCCGCCGCGTCACCTACGGCAAGAACGGCGTCATTATCGGCACGGCGCCCCTAGGACACCCAGGACACCCAGGACACCCCAACGCGCCGGGCGGCGGACAGGGCCATGGCCTCGGACTAGGCAGCCGCGTCAACCCGGCTGCGTACATGCAGCCGTCCAACTCGGCCCTGACCAATTCCTTCTTGAATGCTGGCCAGCAGCAACAGCAGCAGGCGACACCACAGACGCAGCAACAGGACGACCGCTACGAAGCCAACATTGACACATCCTACACATCCAACCCGACCTCGGCCTACGGCTCGCCACCGGGCCCCGGCGGCTTTGTCGACGACCTGCACCACAACGGCACGACCAGCAGCCTCGGCCAGGCACTGCGGCAGTCCCAACCCCAGCAGGGTGGCCAGACCCCGCAGCAGCAGCAGCACCGCAGCGTGCTGGGGCTCAGCCCGATGAACGCCAATGTCTTGTCGGTCATGGACGCCCCGCTGCCGGCCTCGTTCGACTCCAATGGCATCTCGCACGCCGCCCGCTACGGCCCCTGGCCCTCGTCGGTGCCCTCCAAGTTTGGCATCGAATCCCCCACGCCCTCCCTCCACAACGCCAAGGACGAGCGCACCTCGGAGACACTCAAGCTGCTGCACACATCCGCCTTTGGCGACCATTTGTCGCCCTCCAACCTGTCGGGGCTGCTGGCCGCCCAGCACCAGCAACAGCACCCGCACCAGAACCAACCCCAGCACCCGCACCAGTCCCACCTCCCCAAGACCTCGTCGCTCCTCAACGGCTCCGCCCTCGACGATTTCGGCGGCAAACGCATCATGCACTCGTCGTCGACCCGCTACGCCAAGCCGAGACTGCTGAGCAGCAGCGTCCCTAAGGTGGACCGCGACTGGGACACGGAGTTTTGGTTTTTGGAAGAGGACTATGTGCCCGCCAACCTCGCCAATGAAGTGCTGACCCCGCAGGAGAAGGCGCGCCGCGGATCCATCCGCCTCACCGAGCCCAGCGGCAGCCTCGGCGACGCGCTCAGCGAAACACCCACACAGTCGCTGTCGGCCAGTGCCTCGGCCAACGCCACCAAGTTTGGCAGCCCGGCCGGTGCGGGCGGCCTGGCCGGCTCGCCCTCGCGCTGGAGCCCCTGGCTGCAGCAGCGCCAGCGCAGCAGTGGCGCCGCGCCCATCATGCCGTCCTCGTCGTATGGCGCCGGCGCCGGCGCCGGCGTTGGCGTTGGCGCCTCGCCCTTTGACGAAGAGTTTGAGCCGGGCAGTGTCGGCCGGTCCATGAAGCACGCCGCGTCGGCGTTTGGCCATGTGGGCTCGCCGCTGCGCAACGCGAGCCTGGCCGACGTCGACCGCGGCGTCAACGGAAAGGCGGCGTCTGGGAGCAATGGTGTTGCTGGCAGCCTCGGCGGCAACGATTTCGGCCACTCGCTGTCGGGCTCGCTCGGCGGCCGCGGCAGCAGTAGTTTTGGTGCTGGTTTTAGTTCTGGTTTTGGTGCTGGTTTCGGCAGCACTTCGGAAAGCGTTCTGAGCCAACAGCTCCAGCGCACCCGTCTCGAAGACGACGACCAGCCGTCGTCGTTGTCGTCGCCGTCGGCACCTGCCCGTTTGCGCCCCTCGGCGGCCCGCAGCCCCAGCGCTTCTCTGAGCCAGGCAGCCGTTACGCAGACGGCGGCCGCCGGCATCATCGGCAGCAGTGGTGCCAACAGCTCTGGCCGCTTCCCGGCGCCCATTGACGAAGAAGATCCGTCCTTCCTCTTTGATATGGAGGAGGTGGATGAAAGCAAACAGAAGAACGGGCAGGCGAAGGCGACGACAACAACGGCGGTTACACCGGCTGCAAACAGTCTGTGGGGGTATGCCAATATTGTCAAGGGGACAAAGGGTGGGGAGCAGGCATAGTCGCGAGCGACTGTCGGCGAAGCGACTCGACTATCGCCGAGGGCGATGTCAACGCGAAGCGAAGCGGAGCATTGTGTACGAGGAGAGTCGAGCATTGGCCGACTACTTCTTTGGTCGACTCTACTTCTTTGGCCGACTCTTTCATCACGTATACACTGATCTTGCTTCTTTCTTTCATCTTTCTTCTTCTTCTTTTGCTATTCGTTGTGCCTAGTTTCTGGTTTTCTTGCACAGGGGGAGCACACGCAAAACTACTGCATCGTCCGGTGTTTGACCAACAAACCGGCAAGGGGAGGGAAAATGAACGGAAAGAAATGGCTGGGAGAGTTTCCAAAAATGCGTTCATCAAAAGGTGATCTGGGTTGGGTCTTGTTCTTGTTTTCTGTTCTTTTTGGCTTTTTTTTTTGTTCTAATTTTGTCCTGTCTGGAAAAGAAAATACAGTCTTTTGTCTGTTCTTCTGTCTGTTCTTCTTTCTTGTATCTCATCCATCATGTATCCGGGGATCTAAGGTGTTCTTATCTCGTTGTCTCTACTTCTACATCAACTGCATTGTACGGTCCCAACGATCGACCATCACCTACTATTCTTGTTCCACCATGTATATAGTTTTGTCCCAATTCATCCAATACGGAGTTTATTGCCATTCATTTTTACCTACCATCCACCTCGGTCCAACCGAGTGTGGTTTCTACCTACAATCGTCGATCACGCTTTACTGGTGGACGTAAACACAATGCTCAACGTCAGCAAAATGCACAGCAGCGTCAATATCAATTCATATACAGCCATACACAGCATCTCCTCGATGTGTACGAAGTGCGTGGTCTTCACTGTCTGCCTCTCTCCTGTCATCCTATCATGTTATCTTGTGCACATGTACTCTCGTACTCGCCGGCTTCCATCGGCAGAGTCCATGGCTGCCACAGTTTCCTTTGTATTGTCTCGTCACATTACTGTATCCCTGTGCTCCGTATCAATCGCAAATTTGCCTCCATCAGTCTTGCTTTGTAATGCGAATAGTATGTTGTTTTTTATATTGTTTTTTCTGCTTCTCTCGTAATCTATAGTACAAAATATGCACGAGGGCAGTAGAGGGGCGTGTTATGAAGAAGAGTAGACAGAAAGGTAGACAGAAAGGTAGACAGAAGAGTAGACAGAAGAGAGAACGGGAGCAACACGCTTAGTGGGCATCCGGCTGGTTCAGGATATACTCGACGGCCTTGTCGACGCTGTGCAGGGAGTCGGCATCCTTGTCGGGGATCTCAATGGAAAACTCCTCCTCAATGGCCATGACGACCTCGACGGTGTCGAGCGAGTCGAGGCCCAGGTCGTTGGCAAAGTGCGAGGTGGCCTTGATGTTGCTGGCGTCGTTGACCTTGTCGAAGCCCTGGAGGAGGGAGATGATGCGGCCCTCGACCTCTTCCTTGTTGAGGCCGGCGGCGGCCGAGTAGAAGCGGGGAGCAAAGGCCGAGGCAACCCGGAGGGGGGCGGCCATCGTTAACCGGACGGGGGCGGCAGCGAAGAGGGTGCGCTGGGCAGCAACACGGCCAACAGCGACGGCGGCACGGGGCGCAGCGACGGCGGCCGCGCGGGCAACAGAGGCACGGAACATGGTGTGTGAGGGGGGGTAGGAGATGCGAGCGAAGCGAGGAGAGAAACTGAAGAGCAGATGTTGGTTAGCCGGGTCCAGTCGGGATACAACGACGACGACGACGACGACAACGACGACGACGGTCGGCCGGCAAACGGCGGGAGTCGAGGGGCAGCAATGGCAGCCACGCGTCGGGCGATTGAATATCGACGGGGAAGGTGGAGGAAATACTCACAATAGAGTCTGCCGGCAGGTGTGTCGGGCAGATGTGTCGTCGGTGGCGTGGTGGGAGATGTCGTGACGAGGTGACGTTGAAAAAGGTCAAGGTGGTGGAGGTGGATAGGTGAGTTTGGGTTTTCCAATTTTCGCTTTGCAAAAGTCACCACCCAAAAACAGACCCAAAAACAGCTTTGCGCTCAATTCCCCTTCTCTCTTTCCCGAGCCGGCCAAAGGAAAAGGACCCAGGGAACCAATCAGAGGCAATGTTATTTTAGCTCCGAAGCTTTTCTTGGTGGGAGGGTGGAGTCACGTGCACTACGCAGAGGGGAGAAGGAGACCCGAGAAGGACAAAGGCGGAGAGAAGAGATGACACCAATGGAGCTCGGGATATTCACGGAGAAGACGGACAGCGATAAGAGAGGTGAGGAACTGTCGAGAGATTCGTGACTTTGTCAGAAGAACTGCCTCCACGGGTTTAACGTTCAATTGACTTCTGGCTTCTCTACAAGCTTCACAGTAGTACTCTGTACACACAGTTATCAGCTTTCACTCAACAAAGACACAGTACGGCGTACTTATATGATGATTGGATTGTGCAAGGCAGATGCAAACAAAAGAAAGAGAAAACGAAAGATAAAGCAAGCAATAAAACAGACAGCAGATGTGTATATACAAGCGTCCCGCCGTCTGCAAGACGTCTTCTATCCGGTGTCCCCGTCGGAGTCTCTCTTCATCTCTTCATCTCTTCAGACTCCTTCACTCCTTCAATGCATGGTTTTTTGTTTTTATATGGCCACCCGTTGGTCTTTTTTGTTATATTTTCCATTATACGGACCCGCCGGTCCTGGTCACTTCACCTCGCCTCCGCTTTACCGGTACGGCGAGTCCGCGCGGATGGCGGCAGCCAGCTCAGGCTCCCACTTGTCGCCGTTGGACAGGAGTTTTTCTGTAAGGGTTAGTGCGTGTCCTAGAAGAAGTAGAGGGGAAAAGAGGGGAAGACGGCTTCGCCGTCTCTTAACGAAAAGGGGCCCATGCCGGACTTCGTCCGTCTATAGGCACCGGACAGAAAGACAGAAAACATACCCTTGTTGTACAGCAGCTCCTCCCGCGTCTCCGTGCTGTACTCGGCATTCGGCGACTCCACAATCGCGTCCACCGGGCACGACTCCTGGCAGAAGCCGCAGTAGATGCACTTGGTCATGTCAATGTCGTAGCGGCTCGTCCGGCGCGACCCGTCGGCACGCTCCTCGGCCTCAATCGTAATCGCCTGGGCGGGGCAGATGGCCTCGCACAGCTTGCAGGCGATGCAGCGCTCTTCGCCCGAGGGGTAGCGGCGCAAGGCGTGCTCGCCACGGAAACGGGGGCTGATGGGGCCCTTTTCAAAGGGATAGTAGATGGTGTAGGGCGGGCGGAAGAACTGCTCCATCAGCACGTACATGCCGCGGGCCATTTCGAGCAGCAAAAAGTATTTGCCAACCTTGTCCATGGTGCCCTCCTTTTCCTGGTCCCATTCCGGGCGCGGCGTGATGCGGAAGCCCTTGGGCAGGGCCTTGACGGGCGTGGCGTAGGTCCGCCTCCGGGGCGCGTTGCTGGCAGTGAGGAGGGCCGAGGCGGCGATGCGGACAGACATGGAGGAGGTCGAGACCATAGAGGCAGCGTTGGCAGCAGCGACGGCAGCGGCAATGGGCGAGCCGACTGGCCGTGCCGACATGGCCCGGCGGGCGACTTGTGTAGAGAACATGGTGGTAGGGAGAGTGTGAGTAGTGTCGAGGTCGAGAGGTGGTGATGGGATGTGGTGATGTTGTCGAGAAGATCATAAAAACAGCTCGAAAAACAGCTCGTGGCTGGCGGCAGTCGAGCGTCGCCAATCGAGTCGATGAGGTCCGGGGATGTAGAGACACAATCCAGAAATGGAACTGAAAGAAAGGTCAATCAATTGATGCTGCACTGGGTGGTCGTCGTCGTAGGCGCGGTCGGGACCAACAATGCGTGGAAGGCGTAAGTTGTAGTGAGGTCCTCCAGACGAGGTAAAAAATGGCTTTTCCCGCTTTCCGAGGAAGACCAGAGGTCCTCGTTTAAAAACACAGGGGACAAACCACAGTGGATGACTTTTAGCGCAGTGTGATTGGGCCACTCTCAGAAAGTGGGTATGTCTGTCGTAAAGTCACGTGTAGCTCTGACGTGCTCCACTGACAACAGCTAGCAACGGAAGGCGCTAACGGCCAATGTCAACACCAGAGGCCCAGAGCCCTTGCCAAAGCCAACAACACTCAAAGAAGGAGTCTCCAAATCATCAATTCGTACTATTTATGCTTGCTCTTGCTCTGTAAATGCCATGTAAATCAACCGCTATGCTTAATGCCTGAATGCTTTCCTCGCTCCGTCGTCAAAAAGACCTCTCCCACGACACCCACCACACACCCATATTCGCCGCCACCACCAAATCCAACATCTTGAATCCATCATCATACACAATCAGCTTGCCCAGCTTCGCCCGCTTCCCCCGGTTGCCGCCGCCCGCCTTTTCCCGACCCAGACCCATGATGAGCTCCTCTTCGTCTGGATAGTCCTCCTCGGGGTAGTCCTCCTCCTCCGTCGACGACCCGCGCCGCCGGGCATGGTGCTGCAGGTGGTGCAGGTGGTCCTGGAAGCGGCCGTAGAGCTGGTCGCTGCGTCCTCCCCTCGCGCGCTCCCTGTCCTCCCTGTCCTCCGAGTTGTCCCTTTTCCGCAGTAAATCGCCATGAGGAAGGTTGAAGCGCAGCTCGCTGACAACGACGGCGCCTGTGAGAGCAGACGTCAGGGAACCAGCGCGTGCACGCCCACCGCCGTCGGGCTGCCCTGTGACGACACTGGACGTCGCCGCCGCCACGGCCGCCAGGCCTTGCCCCGGCCCATCCCGGAAACTCTGGGCAATCACCAAGGGATTGTACCCGGCGACGCCGCCACCGGTAGCGCCCGTCGTGGTGTCGGTCGAGGGGTGCAGGATGTGTCGACACTTGAGAGAACGGCCGCCGTTGCCCGTCCGAAAGTCGCAGCGGCCGTCCCAGGGACTGCTAAAGGTATAGCCCTTGGGTTTGAGACCAGGACCCGGGCGGGTAATGAGGGGCGGCGACGTGCTGCGCGACAGTTCTTTGCTCTTTCGGCGCTGCCCGTCGGGGCCACCCAGTCCGCCTAGAGCCAGAGCCGAGTCGGTCGTCGATGCCAGCGAGTTGTTGCGTGGACGCAGGAAGCGGCGAGGCGGTTCCAGGTCGCTGCTGTCGGCCTGGGCACCATCCAGTGATGACGACCGCTCGTGGCTGGTCGAGGACGGCCGCTTAAACGCGTTGCGAATCCCCGCCGTCCAGCTCTTTGTATAGGCCATGACGACCTGCCGTGCAAATGCTTTCCCGCCGTCGTCGCCGCGGAACTTGGCGTAACCCGAAGTCTCGAGCTGGATGCGGATGGAGGGCTGTTCCGAGACGGGCGGTGCACTCTCGCCGTCACCATCACTTGCGTCGTCGTCGGGCTGCTCGACCGGCTGCACGGACGCAACTTTGCCAATGTTCCACTGGTGGTTGGACGAGGGGTCGCGGCGAATGAGGGTGAGCTGGAAGGGGACAAAGTTGTTGGGGGTGGGCTGGGCGGAGGCGATGCCAGGCGTGCGCGGCTGTCGCGGCTGTTGCTGCTGCTGCTGCTGTTGTTGTTGTTGTGGTGGTGGTGGTGCGGGCGCCTGTGGTAGTGCTCTGTCCTGCGGCCGTGGTGGAAGGGGCGGTGCATTTGCGTCGACAGCACCGTCCGGGCGGGGGCCGACAGGCTTCCGTGGGATTCCACCGGGTGTGGGCGCAACGGCAGAAGGCGGTTGCTGCACTGCGTTGTTGCTGCTGCTGTTGTTATTATCGGCATTGCTGGGGAGGGTCCGTCCTGGCAATGGCCGTGACCGTATGGGGAGAGTCGATGTTGTCAGAGGCTGTTGAACAGACTGTGGAACAGACTGTGGAACAGACTGTGGACTTGTCTGCTGCGTCTGCTGTTGTGTCTGTTGCGTCTGCCCCTGCTGTGACGGCAGATTGTCCAGACTGGACATGACGGCGCCCTCAAAACTCGTCTGGCGCTCCTCCAGTCGAAAGCCCGGCGGGACCCATGGCTGCTGTCGCGGCGAGACGGGCTCGCGGTGTGGCGGTGGTGCAGGCGGATGTGCTGGCAGGGACGTCGGACGCTGTGCTGGCTGCGCCGGCTGTGCCGGCTGTGCTGGGGGTTGTGTGGCAGTATTGTATGAAGGCGGTGGCCCAGACGGATAGCCACCAACGGGCGGCGCTGGGCCAGTGGGAGGGAAAGTCGAGGCTGTCGCAGCGGACGGGTAGCCTACGGGCGGCGCAGGTCCTGGCGGGGCAGGTCCTGTCGGGCCAGCGGCAAGGAACGTCGATGACTGTGAGGGTCCAGACTGTGGGGGCTCGGAAGAAAGGATGTTGTCGGTCTGTCGTGGCGCTGACGCTGACGCTGACGCTGACGGCAGTGGTTTCCGTGCGACGGAAGGTGACGTCGGACTGCCTCCGGCCTGGGTTGTCGCCGGCGTCGTCGGCGGCGCCACCAGCAGACCGTCCGACGGCAGGTCGAGGTGCACATAGTACAGTGCATTGGCAATGTCTTCGCCGGTGACGTTCTTGCGCTGCGGCTTGAGGGTCGACAGGATAATGTCGCGGGTGCCGGGGACGCGGGAGATGTAGAGTGTCAGAGGCTCTCTGGGCTCCTCGGTCGGGTTGACGGGGTAGCGCGGCGGGTTGGCGGCGAGCAGGTTGAGGTCGGCGAGGGAGGCGGCCTCGACTGTGCGGTCGTCGCGCATTTTCGAAGGGTGCGTAGCAGGTAGACTGCTGTGCGTGTGTGTGTTTTCGTGCTTGTGTGTTTTCGTACTTGTGTAGTGTAGTATCGTGAAGCGTAGTATCGTGAGTAGTATCGTGTGTAGTATCGTGGTCGTAGTCGTAGGTCGTAGGACGATGTTGGCGTCGATGTTGACAACCGCTGGTCGTGGATAGCAGCGGTCAGAGGACGAGAGACGAGAGGACAAAAGAGGAGAGGACAAAAGAGGAGAGGACAAAGGAGGAGAGGACAAAAGTCGCCAGGATGGGAAGCACGAGAACGATAAGTAACGTTGGAGTGGTCGACGTGCCGCTGATTGGGTTGTCTATTCCATGATGGACAGCGAGTAACCAAATGGCGGCAAGAGGCAAAAGAGGGTTCTGGATCTGCCAGCCAAGACGAGGCAAGGCGGTACGCATACGGGAGTACGACGTAGTTGTTGGGTTGTTGGGTGTGCTATTTCGAGCTGTCGTCTTTCCTCTGTCTTCTTTCTGTCTTCTTTGTGATTGCCTTCTGTGAACAGGAGATTTCCCTCAGCTGCCAGGCTGCCACTCAATCTGCCACTCTCTTCACTACTGCGACCCCATTGCGTCAAGTTCTCCACTTTGCACCCAGCTGCAGCGAGGGGCTGTGCAGGCAAAAGACGAGCGCGCAGAAAAGAGAAGAGAGAGAGGCAAGCTGCCGCTGAAGCCTGTTTTTGACAGGGAAGGCGGCGCTACCATTGGGCGGCTAGGCGGGGACTCCCACCTAAAGGGCCCTACGACTACGACGTAATCAGATTGCTAGTGGACAGCTGGACTTTAGCGGGCTGTAGTGCCGGGCTGGAACACCAGGACAGCTGGCAGACTCAGCCAGTTGAGGCCCAAGTTCTGCCCAAGTCCAGGTCCAGCCTGTTGGATCCCTCTTTCTCTCTTCTCTTTGGTGACTATTTTCTTCGTTCACTTTCCCCTCCCACCAGTCTACGCTAGTTTCCTTCTCGCCGTCTTTTTCTGTAGTGTTTCTATTAATATGACATACGACCGCTGAAATGGACCCTAGTCCAAACTAAAGACAAGCATCTGGAGAACGTCAGTTGTTAGTGCCGTACTGTACAACGTATCTTACAGACTGGCATCCTCTCTGACAAGCATCGTATGCCATAGTCGGTTTAAGGTATTTATATTTATTTTTATATTTATTTTTATATTTATAAAACGATATACTCTACTATACGTCGTATTTATAAATCCAAATATAATAAAGGATTTATAGAGGAACAACTCTCACTCAAAAGTATCTCTCACTCAATCGTTTTATTTTCGGTTTTGTCTTCATGCCATATCATTATGAAAAAGAATCGATGCCATTAGTTGTCTGCCAGCATGTCTCCCACACTTCCCGGCCTACACAGCCTACACAGCCTTATCCCAGACAGCAAACCAATCAAAGACAGTCGTACGTCCTCCTCCAAGGCTTGGATATAGGCTGTCTAAGCTGGCCACGTCACCATCCTTTTGGCCATTCTCGTCCTTTTCTTTGTCTCTATGCCGTGCCCTTGCCGGGACTGGCACTCGCCGCCTTTTTCTTTCCCGTCTTCTTCTTTTTCCTCGTCTTTTTCGTTTATTTCTCTCTCCCGGTGTGCTGTGCTAACCAGGCCAGGGCCGTCTTGGAACTCGGAAACTCGTCTCCCTCGGGCTGACGACGCCGTCTGCTACATACTATTTACGGTCTCCGACCTACGGCTCGCCATATGAATGCTGCTAATTCTAGCTAAAGTCATGGAAGACTGTAAGCGGCTCCCCTATATCTCAAATATGAAGATTATACTAATGTAAATCAGTCATACGCTACATGGAGGCACGAGTGCAAAGAAAGCCCTTGCCAAAGTATCTTTATCGAGCACACGTCCATGGCCACCCATACCCGAGAATTTTCAACGACCACACGGACTGCTTTGCCGACAACTTTGGTTCAGATGTACATCTTTGGACGGAGTGGGAAGTCGGATCGCCAATCGAAGTGTCCATGGACTACCTCACCACACCTGCCGAGATTCTTGAGGAACTCAGTCTGCACCTCAATAAAACACAGACTAACGAGGCACGTTTGCAACAAGGGCATGAGCCGTACTTGTCGCGACTTGTTTCCCTCAGTAGCAGCTTTTGTTGGACGGCGCAGCGGACATGCAGTGTTGGTCGGAAAACTCGACCAACCGTAGGCCAAGGCCAGCCAAAGCAACTACCAGGTCTCGCCATCTTTGAGACGGAGAAGATCAAGCCCGATGAAGCGTATCTCTTCCGGGTCAAGGACATGCTCGACTTTCTCGACGAATCCTCCTTTCGGACCTCCATCGTCATTCCTCAAAACCTCCGTACCTGGGCGTACAACTGTGATGAATACGTCTGCTGGAGCTTAATTCCTCAAATGGCCATGATTGCTTTTATCCCATGGGCCCAGCTATGTCAGATGGATGATGATATTCGTCAACGATTCATACGGCAGGAGTTTGCCTATTCCAACCACCTTGGAGACTTTAGGCGGCAAGCCAAAGAGCAGCTTTCCTGGCTGGAGTATTCCGCAAGAATATCCAGGTTTCTTTGCGAGATCCTCAGCTGTGCTCCTCCATGGGTCAGCATTGAGCAGATTGTCGACGTGGAACTGATGTCTTGGTTTCTCTTCCCGACCGAATTCGGCTACGTGCTCCAGGAATCGGTGGATGAGGCCAAATTGTTGCATGTCATCAGGTCGGAGCTGAAGTCTTGGCGGGGTTCGCGCGCCAATGGTTCATGCGAGTCCGATGTTGAAGATGACGATGGCTTTACGGCATCTATGGCTACTTTATCGATATCGACTTGACTAGGACATAGCGCCGCAAGTATGCGTACTCTTCTCGGTGGGGTGGCCGCGCTTGACAAGGAGCTGCCCCTGCCGCGCGTGCGACGTCCATATCGTCCAGATCGTCCAGATCGTCCAGGCTGTGCTGGCCCAGCGCGCGCGACGCCGCCACACGCCGACCTGTCTGTTTTACGCGTTATATGTCCGTTCTTTTTCTGTCCTTGTGTTCATCTCTTGCTTTCTTCTTTCTTCTTGTTCCTCCTGTTTCTTTTTTTTTGCCTTCCACCCAAACAAGGCCCGAATACGGTTTCTATGTCTGTTTCAGACCGTCCTGCAAAGAGAAGTTGACAACTGTGGCTCTCATCGAAACTTTTAAACCTGCACTGCCCTGTTCGTACGCAGGCTTGGGAGAGGCAAGTGATGCCCAACTCGTAATCAAGATCTAAACATGGGAGCATCCTGACGTCCCCATGATATACTATTTACTACTCTTGTATCAACTTTATGTATTGATTTTATGACGATAGGGCCGCGCAATGCAATGCAGTGAAATCTGTATATTTAGTTCTGAACGGTCGATTTGAATCACGAGCAGAAAGATGTTGATGATTGCCGACTTCAACTTAACTTGCATCAAGCTCGATCAAGCTCGTGTCCAAGGTGGTGGCCAATCAATGGAGCCAGTTTCTATCTGGCCTGTTTTTACAGTGTTTCATAGTGGCACAACAGCACATGTCTATTCTGTCCTGTTCTGTCCTGTTTGCCATTTTCAGTACAAAGGCAGTATTATGACTCAAAAATAACTAGGAAAGCTCAACAAGGAAAGCCGTCGCCTGCATAAAGAGGCATCCCAGGCCGCCAGACTAGGGCTCAGCTGTTGCTGGTCGTTGCCTCTGAGCCTCTCACATTCTCAATCCCTCATTCAGTCACAAATGCGAGTCTTTCTTTTTTCTCTTGTAGATACGACGTACTTCCTCTTCTCTCCTATTATGTTGCTTCCTCTTCTTGCTTCCACACTGTTACTGCCTCACTGTCAGTGTTGACGCCGCCGACGCCTGCTGTCGCGCAATGACCACTTTGGTTTCATATTGGCCTGCTTTCTGCGCACTCCTTCTGTCCACTCCTTCTGTCCACTCCTTCTGTCCATTTCGTACCCTATTATGACGTATGGTGGAGTCGCAAAGAGTGTCCGCAGCCATGAGGTACGCATATGGCATGCAGCTCTGTACATGCGATTGGCGATGGCGATTGGAAATCAAATACTCCGTACGATTGGCTTTTGCATTCAGCCTTTTGAATTATCGTATTGTTTTGATTCCGTCTTTTGATCTGTTTCCGTCTTCTCTTTCCCTTGCCTTCTTGCCTTTCTCCCGACCCAAAGATGGGCCCACTGGTCAGCTGTCTCAGTCGCCACTACATTTATGCAAAGGGGACAGAGTGACTCTCACAGTCATGGGGCAGAAGACACACAACCGCCAGTCTACTCCGTACAAGCACAGACCATTCCAGACCACGAAAGACCAAGCCAGGGGGACGGGACCCCTTGCATACGGAGGGGGCATCGCCGCTAGAGGCTCACAACACAACGCCCTCCATAACAACCCTCCATGATGCCCCATGACAGCATTGTCCAATTGTCCGCCAGTCTGTGTACTACGTATTACGCTGCACTTCGTATGACGACTGTCTCTGTCTGTGCTCTGTCTTGCACTCCGATTATCGCTTTTGTGCCTACACTGCAGGCATGTGCTGTTTGCCTGTTGCGATTTACAGAGAGCACAAAAAAATCGAGAAAGAAAGAGGCAGAATGAGCTCAGCATGATGCTTTTCCATTGCATCTTTCTCTGCAAGGCAGATCCAGTCGAGACCTTTCCCTCTCTTCTCAAAAAGCCCCCCGGCACACGACACTGCGTCGCCTCGTTCGTCATTCTTCCTCTTCGCCACATACGATGCCTTCCTTCTTGTCGCTGTCTCGTGTCCGTATTTATGTTTATGCATTCTCTCTCCCCTGGGTCCCATGTCAGCCTGCTCCCAGCCTGGTCTCCCCACCCAAGCAGATACCGTCACATTCAAGTAGCTCCCTCTTGTCTTACCTGCCTCTTGGCCAGATCCTCGACCAGCTTCTCGTACTCCGTACTGCCGGATCTGACAGCCCTGCCTAGCTTGCTTTTTGTTGCTTCCTGCTTGCGCGCGAAGCTTGCCACTGTTATGCCTTCTCTTTTCTCTTTTCCCTCTTCCCTCTTCTCTCTTTTTCTACGTCATCCTCTGACCACGACCATGACCGCATCCATGTCCACTGTTTTCTTCGTTCCCGGGCGGGCCGCATCTGGCATGTCTTTTTTTTCTTTCTTTTTTCTTTCTTTTTCTTTTTCTTCTCTTCCACCATTTATCATTCAACTTTACAACGTATCTCTTCCATTGTTTTTATCCTTCATGTTTGCCTCTTTTATTTTCGTTGCCGTCTTTCGCCACCCATTCTTACCCTCCTACCTCACCTTATTACCAACCCACATCCCGACCAACGATAACAAACGTACAAGCCGGACCTGTATATATTAATCTACGGTGCCTCTTCCATCTACCGACAGCCCAGAGCTCCAGCTGCAAGGCTGATATCGACCTACAACTAATCAATCCACATCATCACTAGCCTCTCGCAAAACAACAACACCAACACCACCTCATCGCACCCACCACACATGTCCCTCAGTCCTCGCCAGGTCGAGTCCGTCGAGCAATGGCTTGACCACCAGCCGGTGGTCGTCAAGGAGAAGGAGTTTGCTCCTTTTTCGACAGCGCCGACAGTGCCAGCACCAACAGCACCACCAACGCAACCCCGTTTCGGTGCCTACAAAGACTTCAAGAATACATCGCGGCCAAACTACTCCCGGCCACAGTATGCGAGTGCCAACCCGCCTCTCTCAGACCACGACCAGGGCCACAACAGCGACCACGACCCCGACCCCACCCGTGACCGCAACCTCCACATCCACTCCCGCCAGCAAATGCACTCCCGCTTCTCACGCCGCGACCTAGACGCCGAGCATGCCGCCGACGATACCACCCACGATACCGACTTTGTCGACCCTGTCGAGTGTTTTCTACGCGTCTGTTCGGCCTGTCTGGGTAGTGCTGCTCTCGCTGTCGGCGCCGTCACCTACGTGCTTGTGCACCGCTCCAGCAGTACGCCCACTTCGGGTACCCCCTTGGACAACCGTCTGGGGTGGGTGATTGCCGTCCCCGTCGCGGCCGCGGCTCTCCTCTGGCAGCTGGCCCGTCTCTCGCTGCTGGCATGGTGGCATGGCCGGCGGACCATGCTTTTGCATTGTCTCGACTTGTTTGCCGAGTCGGCGCTGTCGGTTGGGAGTGTCATCTGTTCTGTTCTGGCCGGCTTCCAAGCGGCACGACACACGGCCTACAACAGGCGCCACAGCATACAAACGTACAGGGATGTCGGTCCAGACATAGCATTGGTGGTCTTGTTGGCTTTCTTGTCGTTTTCCAGTTTCGGCATCCTGGCACTGAACGTTGTAGAGGCCAACCGACGACGGCGGGAGATGAACAGTTCGAGCCGGAGTACGAGTTCCAGTGTGATTGAGATTATTCACTGAAGAGGGCAGACTATAAGTAGACTATGAGTAGACTGCGAAGCAGTCTCACACCAAACAGTTTACGACATTCACTATGATTATGATGTGTGGAAGAGAAGCAATAATAATTATGTATTCTTGAACAAATATAAGTTCAACAGTTACCCTTGCAAATTGATATCCGGTGCTCTGTAGAGGATGATTTACCGGGAAGATGAACAAACAAACAACAAGGAAAGACACAAACAATACAGTCAAGTCCCTCGTAGCACTCTCCTCAGCAAGTCAACATTTCCCTCCCATAAAGCCCTCGCTGCGCAGAACACCGCCTCCGGCGGTCTCTTCTACTCCTCAAACTTCTTGCCTGCAGCCGCCGCGGCAAACGCTCTCTGCGTATGCTCATAAATCTTCTCCGCCAACCCCTGCGCTCTGTACTGTGTCGCCTTGTCGTTCTGTTTCAGGGCATCATTGTTGTAGTTGATGCGGTAGGCGCCGCTTCCGACTTTGCCGTCGGCGCCGGCACTCACGGACAGGCCCGGGGGCAGTGTCCGGGCAGCCTTGTCACCGGCAGGCGGGTACATGGATGTCGTGCCCAGAAACGCCACGCGCTGGCCCGACTCGGCTTCCGGCACTTGCACGATCCGCATCAGCGGCACGGCGATGCGGAACAGGGTCCGCACAAAGAAGCCGAGGTCCGACGTCTCGGCGATGCCCGACTTGACGCCGCCCGGGTAGTAGTGGACGAGCGACAGCGTTCCGGGGTGGCGGGCGGCCAGGGCCTCCATGTAGAAGGTCGAGAAGATGGCCAGGTGGGAGCCGCGGTTGCGCAGCGTAAACGCTTTGGGGCTGCGCAACGACAAATCGTCGACGACAATGCTGCCCTCCAGGCTGGGGTTCATGACGAACGCGACGTGACCGACAGCGGGCGGGGTCACCGGCTGGGTCAGCAGAGGCAGGAGACGGTCCACCAGCCGCGCTCGGCCATAGTAGCCAATGGCCATGCTGCGCTCGAGACCTTCCGGGGTGTCATCCCGGCCCGAGAAGCTGAGGATGCCCTGGGACGCCACCAGCAGATCCAGCTTGGCCGGGTGGCCCTCCTTGGCCGAGTAGGCCGTCTCCTTTTCGATGACTGCCGCACTGACACGGTCGACATCTTGAAGCAGAGCCAAGTCCTTGGCCTGCACGAACTCGAACGTGCCAAAGGGACAGGCAGCACGCAGGTCGGCCAGCAGCTGATCAGACGCCCGTCGGCCCAGGATGTACACACGCAGACCACGGCCGGCGGCCTGGCCGACTTCGCCATGGATCTTGGCCAGGGCCAACGCAGCATAGCTGCCGATGCCCGAGGTGCCGCCGCCGACGACAGCGACATACGGCCGCCCAGCCGACTTGTCCGAGGCCACGGCACGGTTGGTGGCCTCGACGAGATCCAGGGCGACCATTGTGGGTGGGTGGTGGTGTTGTAGGGTGAATGGGAGAAAGAGGGGGATATGTCGGTTGTCGATATGGAGTTGTCGTGATGGTTGCAGAAGCTTAGAGTTGAGATAGAGTTGAGATGCTGATTTACATCATATCGATCTCTATTCTTTGGGCAGCGTCACTCTTATATGTACTCCGTACTCCTGTGCTTCTGGGACGGGCATTTGCAACTGTCCGACGGGACAAGAGTCCGAACTTTGATTCGTTTGAGAAGGTGAAGGAAAAGTAAAAAGAAAACAGAAGAAAAGAAAGCCTCTCTCAAAGCAAGACATACGGACTCCGTAGACCATCCAGCTTTGCCACCAACGACTCCCTTTGGCTCCGTGTAAGTCAAGGGCTGGCCACTTACATGCAAAGAAAGGACATTAACCCCACTTCTAGCCTTGTACAGAGTATTGTGGCGTCGTTCTCTTTTCCTGTCTCTTTCATCGTGTTGTGGTCTTGTGCGGACTTAACGGATGAGGTCGGCGGTCCCAAGTGCCGACATTTTGGTAGCATTTTGGTACCATGCTGGCGGTGGCCACCGTCTTACAGCGCACCTTCCCCCGCGGGACTGCCCTAACGTCCCAGCGTCCATCAGCCTCCGCCAAAATAAGGTTTGGGACCACTAAAGGCCCACTAAAGGCACCAAATGCCCACAAGACTGAGTTGGCCCCACATTGTGTCCTCCCTTTTAGGAAGTTTTGCTGCACCACATTGGTAAGTCCGGGCTGCAGCCACGGAATCGCGGTGTTAAATCCTCGATTTACGTTCCGACATTGCGGTCGCGCCACGTGAAGCTGGAGGACAAGATCTGAGATGCAGATGTGCCAAGAAAAAGTCTGGACATACACAGTAGGGAAACTGCTGAATAACAGACCAAACGACCAAAGAAAAGTGGCAGATACGGATAGATTACGAAACAGGAAAACTAAAGTAGATATCGAAGCGAAATGGAACCGGAGATGATCTTGCTTGGCGACAATCACATGAGATGGCATCTACATCAGATTCCACAGTTGTCAAGTAAACCTCACATGCTTTAGAAGCGAGGCAATGAAGACCCAAAAATAGCCTCGGGCATAACTGCGCCTCCAGACAATGGCACACACAAAACATCTTGCTGTTTGCATACCGCCATCGTCATGTCCACGATGAGGAGGCCTTGCGAAAGACATGGCAACAATTACCATATTTGTTTCATTGACGGCATTTGCCGCTCACAAATAGCCGGGCTATGGATTGCGGTGGCATTATTCTCTTATTCTGTACTTATTGTTCTCTCCTCTCATACTCCGTACACATACATACTGTTTCTCTTCTCGCCCCTGCGTCAGAGACCAATCTATGCCGGTGATCACTTTAGACAGGCACTTTACGCCGGTCTTATATCCATGATCTGTATGTGGACAATATCTACTCTACTCAAGTACCAACACAGCATGGTGCCCCGGCGGTCCCGGCACAGCAACAACGGCAACAACGGCCAGCACACAACTAGATGTAATGTAGACAGTTTTTGTAGTCGGCCTTGTTCTTGTTCTCTTCTTGTTCACGGTTTACACAACGTAGTATTCAAGTTTTTTTCGTTCCCATCTTCATTTTTCTTCTCATCTTCATTTCTCATCTTCATTTTCATTTCTTGACACATGGCCGTATCTATCGTAGTCGTCATCAGCATATCATCTCCACCATCACTGTGAAAATGCTTATTCTTCCGTCGGCGTCCTTGGAAATCTCTTTGCTCCCTCTGGGATAGGAACGACGGCTTGCTCCGTGTAGATATGTATCGCTTGCGAATAGTCCAACCCTGCAATCAGTCCGCCCTTGATTGTCAACGTCGTCCCGTCATAGATGGACTCGTCGTTGAAGTCGACATTACCAGACGCGTCGGCGTCGGCGGCGCCTGCCGACTCTTGCGTCTCCTCCGTCTCCTCCGTCTCCTCCTCGAGGTCACCACCCAGATCCCCACCTCCACCACATCCCGTGCCGTCGTCTGCACTGGGTTTCGACGTAGATGTTGCCACAGCCGCAGACGGGCGTCTCCGCTTCAGATACCGGTGCATCACCCGCGCGCCACAGGCCGAGCAGAAGAAACAGGCCATGTCCCGGCCAGTGCGAGACCGTTCGCCCGGGCGGATGTACACGCTGAGCTTCTCCTTGAGCTCTGGACGCAGCGGGAACACGCCTTGGACTGGGTAGACGGCCGACGTCCCGTAGGCAGTGGAGCTCTGCCGACGGCACTCGCGGCAGTGGCAGTGGTAGACGGCGAGGGGCAGCGCTGCAGGTGTTCTGAGCCGTACCGCGCTGCACTGGCAGCAGATGTCCATCGGTCTGATCTTGGGCGGGGGCGGGGAGATGCGCGGGTGGGAGATCATGACGCCGTCCATGGTCATGCGGAGGCGGGGCGAGGAGGTGTCGTTGGAAAAAGACATGTCGGCTGTAAGGAGTAAGGAGTAGCAGGGTCCGGAGGTGGTAAGAGTGGCCGGAGGATTGTTGGCCGACGGGATGGTGGACGGTAGAATGCTCGGCAGAGAGCAAGTAAAAGTCAAGACGGAGTGAAGAGTGGAGACGGAGGAACGTCGCAGAGTATCGGTGGTAGTGGACTGGCACACAGAGGTCTGGACAAAGCTTGCAGTTAACCGCACAATCTGAGTCTGAGTCTGGAGTCTTGGCTGGAATCAACTCTGGGACTGACGACTGGGCCAGGCTGGACGTAGGGGAATTCCAGTTCCGACTGCTTTGGTAATACGACGTACTGCACTGTGGCGTCGATTGCAGCTGGCGGTTGTGGTGGTCGCATGAATTGTGCAGGCGGGAGAGAAAGGAGCGAGTGAGAGAATGGGGAACGCGGCGAGGAGCGAGACGGGGAGAGGAAGAACGAAACGACAGCGGACAACACGGCTGACGGGCCGGCGGGCAGACTTTCTCCTTGTGAACAAAATTGGGGGAACGAAGGAAGGTGGGGGAGACCGTGTGGCGCGCGCACTGTGGGACTGTTCAGTGATACTCGCATTCAGGGCGTGCCTGGCCGATAGGCCAAGCTAGGCGGCGGAGGGGACAGGGGTGGCCGGCTCTGGGCAGCCGTCGCCCGTCCCGCCTTGCCGATCTAGAGCGCTGTGAAAGTAGGGGAAGAGAAGCTAACTGGCAAAACTTCGGAGAACAAGAGGGGCGCACAATACGAACTACAAACTAACGAGAAAAGAATTTATTGTCCGCGCCTTCCCTGTCTCGCCTGTCTTGTACGTCGTAATGCAAATTCACAAGAGTAGAAGGAGCAACAGAGAAAGAGGAAAGAACGAAAAGGGGGAGGAGGCAAAAAGAGAAGGAGCAACGAACGACAGTGAGGAGAGAGGGAAGGAACAAAAACAACAAAAGGAAAGAACTACGGAGTACGAACGTACTGTCTGCAAGATATCGTAATGAAAGGAGCAGAAAGGAGCAAAGAGGAGCAAAAAGGCAGCAAGCGAGAGTCAAGTAGAGGACGGAATGACGGAATGACTAAAGAAGATAGAGCAACATACAGGCCAGTATGCAGATATCTATGCAACACGGGTGTTCTGCAGTCGCAGTCTCCAGTCTCTTTGTCTTATCTCGATCAGCTACGACGTACATCTTGGAAAGGACCTCAATCAAGAAGAAACGCGGGCGGATCGGAATGAAGAATGGGGACGACAAGAAGACGAGAAGTAACGGAACAACAAACGGGAGCGAAGCGGCAAGTTTGGCCGAGAGGGCAGAGCAGAGAAGATAGAGTACACAAATACGGAGTAGAGAGGACAAGGCTGACTTGACGGTTGACGGCCAGACGGCTGGGCGGCTCCAGATACGGGGAGCTGGGGAAGGACAGGAAAGAAAGAGCGACACGATTCACAGAGGATAGAGGATGCACAGAACAAAACGGAAAGCACGCTAGCGACCCACTGGAAAGAAGGCAAGTGTTAAGATACCATTGCGCGTGGGCAGGCGCGTGGGCAGGCCTAGAGAGCTAGAGTTTAGCGTGGAGCCTATGGGCCAAATGGGCCGGCCGGGCCATCGTTCCGTGCATTTTCTGGATCTGTAACGAGAGCGAGCCGCGTGGTGTGGGAGGAGGAAAGAAGAGAAAGAAGAAGAGTATGGGAAAATAGGGGAGAGACAGTAAAAGAAAAGGAAGGGAAAATATAAGTAGTGATTTGGGGCCCAGCCGCAGGGATCTAGACAAAGTGAGAGAAGAATAAAAAGAGAAGAGAATAAACAGAGAAGAATAAAAAGAAGAAAAGAAAAAAAGAGAGAAAAGAGAAAAGAGAAAAGAGAAAAGGAAAGAAAAAGGAAGACGGCATTATTGATTTCAGATCTTTTGCATTTTGCAACCGGAGGAGGGGACAGGAGGACGACGACAAGACGAACGAGACAGACGGCAGACTGAACGAAGCGAGACACACGAGACAGACGAGACGCGAACAGAAGGACAACTGACCACAACAAAAGACAAAAAAATACAAAAGACACAAAAGACAAAAAGACAAAAAGACACGACACAACACAACACTCTCTCAGAAGACACGCGATCGGTGCCGGCCGCTGTGCAGACAGATTCAAGAGACAGAAGACAAGACGACAAGACAACAATAAGGACAAGTCGACAATACTATTTGGTTCGAGAAGAAAACAAAAAGAGTAAAGCGTCTCCACGAACAAAGGCAAGGAGAGGACTGCCAGACTTGTCGACTTGGTTGCGCCATCACGACAGCGGAAAAGACAGAAGTTGCAAGAGAGGACAGGCACACCACACTACAGATCCCTCCACACGCCTTCCCCGCACTCTAACGGGCGCCAACGGACCCTGACAGCTGGGCGCACGCACCCCAGAAGGGAATAAATAAAAGTACAGCAACACCACCACGCCCCTCTCACGATGGCTTCCCTCTCTGCCGCCATTCTGGCTCGGCCGCCACCACAGACTGCCGCCGACCCGTCGCCTTCTGCCGTCGTTGCTGCCGTCCAGCATCAGACTCTGCAACAGCATCAGACTCTGCAACAACAGCAACAGCAACATCCCTCGTCTTTACCCTCCCCCGCTTCGACTCCCTCCACAACACCAAACAACCTTGCCGCACACAACCCGCCCATTGCTTCGCCGATCAACAGCGAGAGCCTGCGAGATCACTTGTTTGCCAGCGCCGGCAGTGCTGTCCCCCAGCAGTCCTCGTCTTCCCGCAGCCGTTTGAGCAGTCCTGTCCGCGAGTTTGACGGCGACGACAACTACACCTACACCCACGAACGCGGTCACGGTCACGGTCACGGTCACGGTCACGGGTCAGTCGACGATTCGTCTCTCGAAACACCTGCCTCGCCAAACGCCCGTAAGCCGGCCGACGACAACCTCCGCCGCCGCCAACGCAAGATCCGCTACCGCTCCAAATCGTCCGTCAACGAGGTACTCCCACAACCTTTGTTTCCAGACATTGCTTCTTTGGTCGGCCTCCCTTTTCCTGGCTTTTCGTCGGCGGCAGTACCATCCGCCGCCAACGCCATGGACCCGCCCGTCCTGTCCTTCTACGGCGCCGAGCCCGTGCCCTTGCCCTCGCGCTTTGCCCACATCAAACGCCGCCTCGCCGAGGGCCGCCGCGACGAGATCCGCGCGTCGTGGGGGCGGCTCTTGGAGGCGCTGGCCGTCGATGTCCGCCGCATTGCCGAGCAAGGCCCGGCCCTCATACCCAGCATCGACTTTGGCTCCATCAGCGACCCCACGGCTGTCCAGCCCTTCCGGGATGCCCTGAAGGAATGCGGCGTCGGCGTCGTCCGCGGAGTCGTCCCTGCCCAAGACACGGCCGCCTGGGTCGACGAGACCCGCGGGTACCTCCAGCCCGAGGCCAGCCAGGACAACCCAGAGAGCTCTGGCGGCACCGCCTACGACATCAAACCGCCGCCGCCACAGGACCCCACCTGTTTCGACTTCTTTTGGACGCCCGCGCAGGTGCGGGCCCGCGCACATCCCAATGTCCTGCGGGCGATGAAGTTTGCCATGGGCTTTTGGGCGGCGTCTCCCTCGACAGAAAAGGGAGACAAGAGTGTTGGCGGTCCGTCGGGCGATCCGCGCGTGGCCACGCGGTTTCCCATTAGCTATGCCGATCGTATTCGCATCCATGTCGACTCGGAACAGGTGAATCTCGTGCAGAAGCCAGAGAAGCCAGTTAAGGAGGAGGCGCAGCCGACGACTACAGAGCAAGAGGCTGCTTCTTCTACACAGAACGCACCCTCGCGGTCTCTGCAGGCCACACCTGCTCAGCCTGCTCCGCCTGCGCCGACCGTCATGGCCCAAGTCGACGGCGGCTCCCTCGAGCGCTGGGAACCCGACGGCTACGGCCGCGGCGGCACCTACGACTCCGTGTTCCGCGGCCGCTGGGAAGACTACGACCCCTGGGACCCGGCCGGCCGCGTCCAGGCCACCCCGGACCTGTACAACGGCGCCGGTGCCTGTTCTATTTTTCGCATGTTCCAGGGTCTGCTGGCCCTCACCGACGTCACGCCGGGCATGGTCCGCCTGCTGCCGTCGCCCAAACTCGCCACGGCCTATTTCCTGTTGCGGCCCTTTTTCCGACCAAAAGTGGCCGCCCCCAAAGACAAGAGTGACGAAGCCGCCTGGGCGTCTTTCCTTGATGCATCCAACTGGGAGCTCGAAGACGAGCCCTCGACCATTATCCACGGCGCCGTTCCCGGCCACGCGCAGCGTGTCACCGAACTGTGGCACCCCCATCTGCAGCTCCGAAAAAGCCTGCTGACCCCGCCCTCCCTGCAGGCCGGCGACTACATTGTCTGGCACTGCGACACGCCGTACACCATTACGAGCGAAGGGCCCAGCACGGCGGAGGGCACGGGCACGGGCACGGGCACTGGCACTGGCACTGGCACTGGCACTGGCACTGGCACTGTCCCGCCCGGTGCGTCCCTGTCGACCGCACCGATGCTGGTGTACGTCCCTGCCTGTCCCTTGACGCAGACAAATGCACTGTACCTGGCCCGGCAACGAAAGGCCTTCCTCCGAGGCCACCCGGGCCCAGACTTTGACGCCACCGGGTCCGGGCTCGGGAGCGAAGCCGACCATGCCGCACGACTCGGCGAGAAGGCGATTGCAGCCGTGGGCGGGAAGGAGGGACTGCGGGCAATGGGGCTGGCGCCGTGGGATGTCGAGAAGGAGTCGTCCAAGGAGTTGACGAAGTCGGCGACTGCAACGGCCAACAAGAAGTTAGAGGCTGTCGAGTCCACAGAGGTGGCTGACGCCGACAGGATGGACGTCGACCCGACTGCACCGACTTGGACGACAGAAGAGCCGCTCTCCCAGCCTGAACTCGAGCTTGTCCGCCTCGCCAACATTATCCTGTTTCCCGACCAGTACGAGTTCTACATGCCCACACGGCATAACTCGCCGGATAGGGAGTGAGGGGTCGATGTCGACGGCGACATAAATGGCAGGGGACGACGGAGAGATAATACTTCAGAGGGAGAGGCCTGGAGGGAGAGACCTGAGAGGGAGAGAGGAGGACCTGTACATACACGCTTTTGATTTGATGTTACCACTTTCGTAATTCTAGTTTCTTGTTATTTCCGTCTAGCACACAAGGTAGATTCCCATGATTTGATTTTGTTCGCTGCATTCTGAAAATAAGACAAGTATGGTCTGAACGTGTATTTTTTCGCAAAAAAAAAAAAATTGGGAAAAAAAGGGAAAGAAAAAGGAAAGAAAAAAATAAGAAGAAAAAAAATGAGCGACGAAATAATATCGAGAGAATGACAAAAATCCAAAGAAATATTTAATAAACAAACAAAGCTGCAACTTACAATATTTTATGACAAAATTGAAGCATACTCACATGTAAAGTCCCGACAGCCAGTCCGTCGACACCAGATTGTTTTATCGAGACCTCCTTCCCCAGTCGGAGCTAACGGGGTCTCGTCGTCTTGTCACCGATCAATCACCAAATCTGGCAAGCACGTTCTTTCCTAGTGGGTGGCTACAGGTACCCGGATGGCCACAGTCGTTGCCCCAAAAACAGCGCCCCAAAAACAGCGCTCCAAAAACAGCGCTCTAAAATGCACCAAATCCCAAATCCTACTGACCGACACCACCATTGCCGATCTCGGCAAAGCGTCATCAAGCAAAAAGCACGTCAAAAAGGTCCGACACTGCAGAAAAGTGACGAAACGTACGAGACGGTTGGCCAGCATCCGAGCCGACAAGAGGAGAATAAGCCTAAAATCTGGGCCGTTCCTGCTCACCGCCGAGCGTCGATATCGTCGACTTTCAAATAACCACTTCCCATTTCCCCGTCTCTCACCATCTCTAAATTTTGAACGCATCACCAACTCCCACATGAGCGAACCGACGACAAACAACATGGCGGACGAGTCTGCAGCGGACGGACGTCGGCCACCGCTGCCGCAGTCAAGAGACGACCCTTTGTCTGAAGGCATTGCCTCGCCTACGTCGCCAGCAACTGCAGTACTTCACGCCAACGTTGACGACATCGACAACGACAACGACATCGACAACATTGAACAAGACCGTCCTCTGACGTCGGCAACCGAGCAGATGGAGTACGACGACAACGGAGAGGGAGACGGCGAGCCTTTGGTCCCCCCGCCGCCCTTTCCGACCGCACTGGCCACCCGCCTGTACATCTCACATTTCCTGTCGACATGGAACTCGAGGGTCTTTGAGTTTGCTGCCGTCTTGTTTCTGGCCGCCATCTTTCCAGACACGCTGCTGCCCATGTCGGTGTATGCTGTGGTGCGCGGTGTCGCTGTCATGGTCTTTGCCGAGGCCGTCGGGGCCTGCATTGACCGGGGGGACCGGCTGGCGGTGGTGAGGGCGTCGATTCTGGGGCAGAGGGTGGCCGTGGCGGTGAGTTGTGGAGTGTTTTGGGCGATGCTCAATGCGAGCGCGAACACAACGAGCGGAGCGAGCGGTGCAGTATCTACGAGCGCAGCCCTCGTCAACAGTATGAGCACGAGCACGGCGAGTGCCAACGTCGCAGCGCCGTCTCCCGACCTCCTCCAGCCGACGGGCAGCATGCTGGACGCCTTCTTCCACGCCCTGACGGGGACGTCGGTCTCCACCACCACTCGCTCAACCCCCACCTCGCCTTCCACTCCTCTAGCCTCCGGCCTTTTCGCTGTGGTGATCCTCGCTGCTTGTGTGGAAAAGCTGGGCTCCGTCATGAACTTGGTCGCCGTCGAGCGCGACTGGGTCGTCGTCATGACCGAGGGACGCGAGCCCGTCCGCCGCCTGCTGAGCGCCCGCATGCGGCGCATTGATTTGTTCTGCAAGCTGGCCGGCCCTTTGACAATTTCGCTGGTGGCGGCTGCGTCGACTCGCGTTGCGCTCTGGGCCACACTAGGGATGAGCGGCGCGTCGGTGGCTGTCGAGTACTTTTGCATTGCCGTGGTGTACCGGCGGGTGCCCGAGCTGCGGAGGAGGCCGGCCGTGTGGGATGACTCTGCGCCGGATGCCGCGGCAGCGGCGTCGGGCAGCACTCGCACTCATACTCTTTCAGAGTTATCTGAGCTATGGCGAGGCTGCCGAGCAGTTGCCCGCCGTCTACTGCCCTTCGCCTCACTCCCCTTGTACTTCCGCCACCCTGCCTTTTTGCCATCCTTCTCGCTGGCCATCCTCTACCTTACCGTGCTCTCCTTCTCCGGGCAGATGGTGACCTTCTTGCTGGCCAGCGGGTACACGCCACTCTACGTTGGCCTGGCACGCACGGCCAGCACCGTCTTTGAGCTGTCGGCCACCTGGATCGCGCCTCGGCTTATGGGCCGCATTGGCGTGGTGCGGGGTGGTATTTGGAGTCTGTCGTGGCAAGCTCTGTGGCTGACCGCAGCCACGGCCGTCTTTTGGGCCTCCCCAGCCTCTGGAAGTCTGTCGGGCGCAACCTGTCTGGCCGCCGGCGTCGCCCTCAGCCGTATTGGCCTGTGGGGCTACGACCTGTGCGCCCAGTCCATTGTCCAGGACGAGGTCGCCGACGCGTCTCGGGGGGCGTTCTCGACAGCCGAGGCCGCCTTCCAGAATCTATTCGAAGTCCTGGCCTACACCACGACCATTGTCTGGGCCCGCCCCGACCAGTTCCGCTGGCCCGTGGCTGTCAGTGTGACGGCCGTCTTTACGGCGTCGGCGCTGTACTCGGCGTTTGTGCGGCGGCGGCGCGGGCACTTGTTCCACTCGCCGTTGCCGCCAGCGCAGCGGTGGCTGGAGAAGGCGTTTGCCGGGAGGAGGGAGACTGTATGAGCAGTCCGAGCCGAAGGCGAGGACGGCAGTGAAGAGTGAAGACGACCGCCTTTGCCGTCTCTTTATGTTTTAGAGCAAGTGTATTGGCTTGCCATGATTATGAGTGTATGACGTTTGTATGATTTCACCGAGCCTAGATTTATTCCGTCTCTTAATGTATTGCTACTGGCTGGACGGTTGTTTGTCTCTCCATTTGCATTCTGTATTCGTTTGCAATCTGTATTTATCCGTTTGCTTGGTGACGTGCAACGGCTGCCAATACTCTGTACTCTGTATGGATTTGTCTGTTGGTTCTCGACTTTCATCCTCCTTTCCTCTTTCCTCTTTCCTCCTTTCCTTCCCTGTACATACTGAGCATAACCGGAGCTGCGAGCTCAAAGGAAGCTCTCTCGTTCGTGCCCCGCAGCAAACAAAGAAAACGAGCTCTGGATACGGAGTAGGCAAACGCTCATTCACAACTCGGTCTTTTTGTACACTTGCCTACTTTGTCCGTTTTCCTGTCCTTTATTCTACAGCAAACGAAAGACGGAAACGGAGATCATTAGACTGTCAGGTACAAAATGACAGTCTTGCTCGCATCCGAAGAAAAAAAAGATGGGGTGATGCTATTCACCTCTTCAATCTTTGTCTCTCGTCTCATGTCTCTTGTCCCCTCTTCTCCAATAATACGACTCGACCGCTGGCTTCTTCACCACGGGCCAACCCACGATTTCGCCCCTGCCGTTTCGGCACTTTCACCCCATTCTCCTTGACTCCATTCTCTTTTATTTATTATCGTTTTCAGCCAGCCCTTGTCTCTTGTCCTCTTTTCTCGCCTCCCTTGCACAACTCCTTCTCCCCGCATTCGAGGATACGACAACTCTACTCGAACCATTATCGATCCGGAGTGTCTTATTTTTATTCTTACTTTTTTTTTATTGTTTTATTTTATTTTGACTCGACATCCGACATCCAGCGACCTTTCCCCACAACATCGATTCGCACTGTCCTAGCTTTCGACGTCACACCACTTGACCCCTGCCTGTCTGCCTCCTGCCTGCGTCGCCTGTTCCCTCTATTTTCGACAGTCGAGTCTACAAGAGCTTCCCGTCAGCTGTTGTGCTCTCGTGCTTTTGTCGACACACCGTAGCTTGCAAGTCCCACTCTCAATTAGAGCCCTCGACACAATCTTGGCAGCCTTACCATCTACAGTCTACTATTACTTTATCACCATTGTATTTCTTCTCATAACCCCATCATATCCACTACATACGTCGTAACAGCACTCATGATCTCCTCACACAGTATACACACTGTCTTCACACAGTACTGACGCCTCTTGCTCTCTCTCTCCAGTTCGTTGACAGCGCAAAGTGGCCCGTGCGTCTGTTCTTCTGAAGAGAGCTGTCACGGTACCTTTCCTTTTTCAGGTTCTAGCCTGCCTGCGTTCGTTTGCCATCGCCATCGCCCTCACTGTCGCTGTTTGTGTTGCTCTTGTTCAATTCAGTTTGACTCGCACTTTCCACAAAGTATCCCGCAGACAACCCGCAGACACCACGCAGAGACATTGCGAACAACAGAGCTGGGAAGCTGCGACTGTACTCTGACGCGCAACTTCCTCTTTTGACGTTCAAACTCTCGACTCGTGACCTTGTCTCTGGTCGTCCCTTCCCCCGTTGTCCCCCCTCGGACGATTCACCTCGATTGCACCTTCCCCTTGTTGACGGTACACAGAACAAACAAAAACTACAAAACAAAAGGGGAAGCTGCAACTGTTTCTCCGTTTCCTCTTTTCCTTCCTCCAAAGAAACACAAAACAAACGCGACTGCCTCAAGGGTGCAGCTATTCACAGCAAACGCCTTTGGTGCCGTTTTTACACTGCTGTTTTCGGATTGGGACCAGCCGTACGAACTACGGAGTAGCCTTTGCTTTGGCGTTCCCTTTGTCGTGGCCAGCCAATCGCCGTCCAGCCGTCCACACCTTTCTGGGGCAGCCCTCTGGTCTGCGACGTAGTTTTGTGTACTTAATCCCCTTTGTACCTCCCGCAATTCGATTTGCGCCCTTGCACCCATTGGCGGTTAAAAGTCAAAAGCCAAAAACCAAAAACCAAAAGTGTGCAAATCGACCAAAACGGACAGACGACCACAAAGCTCGTCCACGACCACATTCAACCGCGTCTATCGCTCTTTCCTTTCAACATCACTTCCCTCACAACCTCCTGTCTGCTCAGCAGGTGCGATGGGCCGTCATCCATCTACGCAGCACCCACCACGCCGCCCACGCCTTTTACGCGATCTCTCCTCTTTGAGGTCTTCAACCTCTTCAATCTTCGACCTCTTTGAAGTCCTCCTCCTCTACTCGAGCGACCTCAACCACGACCTCCCACCGCGCCCCGCGTCTCTTTCTGCGAATTGTCTGACGAGCGCGATACCTTCTCCTGCGCGCACACCCAAGCTCTAGCTTCCTTCCTTTGGTGAGGTGAGTACACAATGCAGTTTCCATCGATGCGCGCATCGCCACCTTCCTTTCCATAGCTCCTTCCGTCCACCTGCCCGTCGTGCTTGCCTTCGCATCGCCGTTGCCGAGCTGTTTCCAGCTTAAAGACAGCGACGATGGCATCGTGACGTGACCAAGGGGCATCTCTCTGCTTCGTCTTGCTCCGTCCTCCTCCGTCTTTCTTCTTCCTCTCCTCCACGCTGCATCCCATCTACCCGCATCACCATCCCATCTTTTGGTCTCATTCTTTTGGAATTTTTTTTCTTCCTTCTTCTTTGGCCATGGCCCATTCTTAGTTGTCGACTATTGTGTATCTTGTCCATTCCCAATTGTCTATACTGTTTTACTAATATGGCTTATGACCACCCAGCAGCAGCTCCATCGGCTGAACCTGAACCCCAACGGCCATTCCGGCCCTTGCACGATTCTCTCCCATCCCGGCCTCTACATACCTCGCCGCCGTCTTTCCAGCATTGGCCGACACACCCATCCTACCTCTCCTCGACACTCGTCTCTTCCTCCTCCTCTCCTCCTCACTGGGAAGCTTCCTGTGCTTCTTCGCGAACAGGCCCGCGCTACTACCCCTGCGCGCCCATCCTCCTCAAGCCGACACCGCTCGCCCGGTTCTCGCTGCACATCCGCACAAAGTACCCGCCCGCGCCGGGCTCTACCCCTAATTCTGCCGGTATAATGGCGACCGGCAAAAAGGGCGAAAAGACGCTGCACTTTGGTGCCCGTCTCAAGTACCCCATCCGCATCACAAAACTCTACAAGACCCCCGGCGACACCATCAAGCGCCAGGAACCGGTTTTGCAGTACTCGTACGAGTATACCATGGAGCTCCCGCAGGACCGCGAAACCCTCGAGCTCCAGAAAAAGACCTTGACAAGCATCACCGACTGGAACGCGCCCGAAGACGGCACGCTGCTCGCATGGAACGTTCGAGTTGGCGACGTCGTTGCGCGCGACCGCGCCTGTGTCACCGTCGAAGAAGCCTGTACCCACGAGATCCAGTTCCAGGGCCTGTGTGCCCTGTGTGGCAAAGACATGAACGAAGTCAATTGGGCCAGCGAGCAGCGTGACACGGACCGCGCGCCCATCAACATGACGCACGACCAGACTAACCTGACCGTCAGCCACAATGCCGCGACGCGCGCCGAGCTTGAGCTGCAGCAGCGGTTGTTGCAACAGCGCAAGTTGAGTTTGGTCGTGGACCTCGACCAAACCATCATCCACGCCTGCATCGACCCGACCATTGGCGAGTGGCAGCAGGACGAGTCCAACCCCAACTATGAGGCACTGCGCGACGTCAAGCGCTTTCAGTTGGAAGAGGCCCACGCGGGCGGGGTCGCTCGCGGTTGTTTTTATTATATCAAGATGCGGCCCGGCCTGCGCGAGTTTCTGGCGGCGATTGCCGAGCTGTACGAGCTGCACGTCTACACCATGGGCACGCGCACCTATGCCACCAACATTGCCAAGATTGTCGACCCCGAGCAGCGGCTGTTTGGCAACCGTGTCATCAGCCGCGACGAGAATGGCAATATTGTCGCCAAATCGTTGCAGCGCCTGTTTCCTGTGAGCACCAACATGGCCGTCATCATAGACGACCGCGCGGACGTCTGGCCACACAACCGGCACAACCTGATCAAGGTGAGCCCGTACGACTTTTTCAAGGGCACCGGCGATATCAATTCCAGTTTCCTTCCCAAGAGAGATGATCTCCCGTCGGCGGCATCGACGGCAGCGGCGGCAGCCGCGGCCATAACGACCACAACGACCACACCTGCCTCTACGACTCTTACCTCCACAGTCACAAAAGACGACAACGAAGTGACTGCCTCGCCCGCCTCCACTGCCGCCTCGACAGCCGTGTCCGGTGCCGGCGACAGCGCGTCCGATTCTGCGTCCTCTGGTGGATCCTCGACACCGGCCACCTCGGTCGCTAATGGCGGCACACCACCAGCGAATGGCTCCGTATCTCCTGTTGGTGGCGTTGGCGGCGTTGGCGGCGACGAGAACACGATCGATGTTGTCCTTTTGCAAAAACAGACGGAAGAGCAGGAGCGCGCATTCGAAAAGCAGATCAAGGACCGGCCACTGTTGCACATGCAGGAGCAGCTCGATAAGGAAGACTCGGAAAAGGCGGCGGCAGCGGCGACAGCAGAAACGGCCGACAACGGCGACTCGCCAGCAGCACAAGCACAAGCGACACAGCCACGACACAGTGCTGTGCTGTTTGACGACGACACCGAGCTGGATTTCCTGAAAGAACACTTGACGAAGCTGCACCACGAGTTTTACGAAAAGTATGACGAAGAGCGCGGCGCGTCCGAATCGGTGATTGTGGACGGCATTCCCGATGTGGGCGAGATCCTGGACCGGCTCAAGGGCGAGGTGCTGGCGGGCAGCACGATTGTTCTGTCGGGCCTCGTGCCGCTCGGTCTGGACGTCGAGCGGTCCGAGATTGGCATGCAGGCCAAGAGCTTTGGTGCGCGGCTGCAGCGCCAAATCTCGCGCAAAGTCACGCACCTGGTTATTAGCAGTGACCGGCCGCGGACACAGAAAGTGCGCCAGGCCGCGCGCATCCCCACGACGAAAATTGTCAACCAGAACTGGCTGATTGACTGCTTCAGTCAATGGGCCCATGTCGACGAGACGCCGTACCTGGTGGAGATTCACCCGGCCGACCGTGGCCAGCCCCGCGCGGCTGGTGGTGCAGGTGGCACCGACACCGAAACCATTTCCGACGCCGACCCAGACGATAGCGACAATGACACCGGGGATGGCGCCGATAGCAACGGCAACCCAGGTCCAAGGACCAACGACGCCGACGCCGACGCCGACGACGACGAGTTTGACGAGTTCAACGCGAGCGACGGCATGAGCCCGATTGCCGAGCTGGGCAAGTTTGACTGGGGCTCGGCCGACGATGAGCTGGAAATGTTCTTGGCGGAAGGTGACGACGAAGACGAGGATGGTGACGACGACGAGCGCGACGATTCCGAGTATGGCGACGGCGACGACAATGGCGACGACAATAACAACGACGTCGACATGGACCGCAACGAGAATGGCGATGCAGACGCTAATGGGTCTTTGCTGTCGACTTCCCCAAAGAGAAAACACAACAGCGGCGGCGGTGGTAACGAGACCGACACGGACAGTGAGCGCGCCTCCCTCCGTGGCCGCAGTCTGTTGGCCAAACGCCAGAAGCTTGCCTCGCGCAGTCGGAGCGCCTCGCAAAGGAGGGCTGCATCCCAGGGGAGCGGCAATGGCAGCGGCAGTGAATCGACCCATCCTCTGCGCCAACAGACCAGCTTGTCGTCCGTCACCAAAGAGCCGGCACCAACGTCGGCACCAACGTCGGCGCCAACATCAGCACCAGCGCCGTCCTCGTCGTCCAACAACAACGTTGACATTGACGAAGATGAGCTGGAGGCCATGCTGATGGCCGAGCTGGACGAAGAAGAAGCCGCAGAGGCTGCTGGCGGTGGAGGAGGCGGTGGCAGTGACGACAGTTAGGTGCAGAAGCCGTCACTGCCCAGGGGTGAGGGTGAGGTTGGGGATCACGACGTGAGCGGAGTGGACGGAACAAATGACGTCGACGCCGGTGAGCCCATGGATGTGGACGAGCGGGAGGTCGAGACGATCGACACTGCTACAAAGACTGTTGGTGCTCCTCTTTCCGACTCGACCCGTCCGGACACAGACGAGGTCGACGGTCTCCTGCCCAACGCCGGCCAAGCGCTTGGTTCCTTTTTGATGTAAATGTGTTTACCGGAGCATTTTTCCTGTAGTAGCGAGTTTGGTGTGCAGTTCGTTTCTCCTTCGTTTTTACTTTTTGTTTTTACTTTTCTACTTTTCGTTTTTACGTTTCATTAGTTTTGCATCGGCGGATACGGGCGGGTGTGTATACAAAGCGGCCGTTCATGGCGTTATTGTTTCTTCTTTGAATGTACTTTTTTCTCCTTGTCTTACGTTAACATTGCGGTACGGTCCGGCAGTCATGGCAGTCTTTTCATCATGCATGTATGTGTATGTATTATGATTAATGAGTGTACATGTATGTACATTTTCAGTGTGTCTTCGCCTTGCATCCCTCGCGCTTAGTTCCGAGATCGTATACGTTCTGGTCACCACTGTGCACGTCGCTCTGTCACAACTTGAATTGGTGATGTTTACTCACACGGTCAAACCTACGACTTTTCGCAGATTTTCTTATGCATTCTTTAGAGTGCAAGTTATAGCTGCATCCCTACACTGGTCAACCATGAATGAGAGTTTATCGTAGCTAATGCTTTGTTTCTTGAGAAGGGTATTCAAACTGAAGGTGTCATTCATCCGACCTTTTACACACATTTGATTAGATGAAAACTGGGAGCATACTGTGCCATGGTAAGATGCTGTCATGGTAAGATGTTATCATGGTAAGATGTTTCTGGTTTGTTTTCTTTCATCTATATTTTGTGTGTGTGTTGGTAGGCAGCAGTCGTCTTTCTTCGGTCGCAAATACTGTCACTGCATGCAGCCTTGCCCACGTCCAGGCGCTCTTTGGTGAGGTTTAGCGGCCCTTATCCCGCTGGGCCTGGCCGTTGGGCCACTGGAAGCCTAGCGGCCTAGCGGCTTTGGGCGTCCAACAGCCAACCATTTTAAGCGCCCGAGCCTTGCTGAAGCTTTGACGTGGTTAGCGCGTAAAGTGGTTGTGTGAGCGCAAGAGTGAGCGCGGCCGCGTCTTCATCTGCGTGAATCGTGAAATTCACACTGCGAAACTGCACTTTATCAGCACAACACACCACCACGACAAAGGCCAACACAACAACGCAACTGCGCCTCGACCCTCGACCCCCAACTCTGCCCTCTACCGACCCAAATCTCGACCTGCATAACCTGCACTGCATCGTCTCCACTGTCCTGCCTCTGCGCAGGCTGCGACACCTTCCATCTATTTGAATCGCCAATGCCCTCCTCCCGTGTGCAATCATGGGAGGGCGCGTCTCCAAGCGACGTGGTCTTGGGCCAGTAGAGACAGCATCTGTGCCTGATTCTGAGCATCTGAAGCAAAAAGAGACGGTCGAGGAGCTCCCAAAGACTACGAGACCAGCCCAGGCATCACCAGCATCACCAGCCTCGCCAGCATCACCAGCCTCGCCGGCCTCTCGCAAACGAAGACGAAACGAGGAGGAGGCACCAGCTCCGGCGGACGTCGAAACACCAGCCAAGAGGTCACGACTGAACAAGACTGTCGAGACCGAAGCCGACACACCACAAGAAGAACCAGAACCACAAGAACCACAAGAACCACAAGAACCACAAGAACCACAAGAACCACAAGAACCACAAGAACCACAAGAACAAACAGAAGGACGGCCACGACGAAAGAGACACACCGACGCTGACAACCCACCTACAAAACGAGCACGCCTGACACGAAAGAACCTGGCCCGACTGGAGAAGATGCACAGACCACACAAGAAGAGCAAGGGCTCGTCCAAGTCGACGACGACGGGGACCGATGGCACGCCGGCGTCGGCCGCGACGCGAGCCACCACAACGTCAACGACATCGACTGGGTTTGCTATACAGGCTCTGCGCAACGGCGTACTCAATACGACACGGTCCAAACCGCCCGCGAATTTGGACGAAATCCGCGCCAGGCTGGCAAAGCCGCGCGAGTCGGCCTCACCGCCGGCATCGGCGTACCAGGGCTATGTCACCAAGGTCAATGGCGCGGTGAACGAGGCCTCCATGGTGGTCGTCATGAGCAACCGGCTCTTGAAGGACGACGACGACCACACGGGCTACCAGGCAGCATACAACCAGGCCTTTACTGCGTTTCCCAAGGATGTCGGGTTCAATAACAGTCTGTCCGCCCCGCAGCCCGACTTTGTGGAGGGGCTTCTCATGAGCGAGTACGACCCGTCGTTCCCCGTCGATCAAGAGGTGCCCGGCGCCGTTTTGTACAAGGACAACACGGAGTCTCTTGTGTTGCCGCACCTGGCGGGCGAGTGCAAGGGCACAGGCAAGGACATGACCCGTGCTGCTCTCCAGAGTGCCTATGATGGCGCTGCCCTCGTCTATGCCCGCAACCAGGCCATGGACTATCTGGGGACGCCCGACAAGCCCGGCCACGCCGAGGTCACTACGTTCACGACGGACGGCAGCACCATCAATTTCTACGCGCACTATGCCACGGTCGACGAGCGCAGCGGCGTCACCCAGTATCACCAGTACCCCGTTGACTCGGCCCGCCTGGTCCACTCCCACGACGAGCACAAGGCCGGGCGCCGCTGGCTGCGCAACGAGCAGGACCATGCGAGGGAGAAATCCTACGAAATGCGGGACCGTCTAGTCACGCACTACGAAAGCCGTGAAGCTCTCAGAGAGGCTGCTCTTGCCAAGGCAGCGGCAGGCACGGCGCCTCTCGACGAAGCAGACGAAGGCGCTGATGAGGTGGAGGGGAAGGCCGCGGATGGAAGCACCGGTGGGCGAAAACGCAAGGTCTCGGTGGCATCTTCTTCCTCTGGAGGAGGGTCCGAAAGGAGACGGTGAAAGACGAGATGACGCTGCTATTGAACATGTTGCGGCCTTGACCACCGACGGCCGCAATCTCAAATGCTCTGCCCACTGTGCCTGAGAGAAATCGGATGGCTGGTGCTTCACAAATAGTATCCAGCCTGCGTGTACGAGCGACCTACTGTTGTGTTTATTTTATTTTTCTCACGTTACGAATCATGTCCAGCATGTTTATGTTTTGCCATTCATCAATATATCATGTTTCTTCTTCTTTTGACGGAAGCACCCGTGAGTAGATCCGACTTAACTTTGGAGTTATTTGAATCTTCACGATGGAAAGCAGTCGAGAAAAACAATGCCGTGACGTAATTATTGAGCCGTTGCGTGTGGAGACAAGATTTTGATCCATATGCCGCGATGCTTGCATTGAAGAACCCTGTCAGCCGAGAGCTGGGTGCGGCGAACCACTCTAGTGCTACTCACCTGTGTCTGTCTTTCTGTCTTACCTCTCCTTTTTTTTTTTTTTTTTTCCTGTCCCAAAACGTCCTCTCTTGCGTTACAATATCAAATGGTGTCAGTTGAGCCCCAAAGTACGATAATAAATGGCTGCGTTCTGTCACCGGTACCGTTGTACGGAGTGCGTCGTACATGTTCACACTACACCATTCTCTGCCGTCATAAGTAAAGGTCTTCCTTCCCCGCCATTGCAGTACAGGGGCTTTGAATTTCAAAATATTCCATGTGCCGCATGCCGTGAGCACTGGCCCCATTTCCCCCTCCTACGGAATAGCAACGGTTTCGGCTGTACGGGCTGGCTTCCGCCGCCGGCGTCGTTTTAAAGATGGAAACAGTGGGAACTGCAGAACGCTAGAGCGAGACTAAAAGAGCCCTGGCCGATCAGCAGGCTTGGTTTGGGGACTTTGGGACTTGAGAACTTGGGGATGTTGAAGATGGGGGCTCAAACTTTGGCTCGCGAGGGCCAGCAGCGAGTCTCGGAGCTGGCGGTGAGCGGTGAGTGATATGAGAGAAAGGAGTGCGTCTGCACTGCACTGCACTGCACTGCACTGCACTGCACTGCAATGCGCCTGTGATGCTTCCCAAGCTACCAGAATCGGAGTACACGATGTGGTGTCTTTGTTGGGATGTTCTGAACATAACTGCCGGTCGAGAGTGACTTTTGTATCCCAAGAACAGAGAAGAATACCCCCAAACAGTTCCACTCTGTGCACTAACTGTAGCACTAATGCTCAACGTGCAGGCGTCGCTTGCTTGTGGGGGACTGGGGGCATGTCCAGTTTCTTTATTTACTTCCTCCAGAAAATGACACTAGAAGCTGCCATATGGGGAAACTGGGGCAGAAGTTCGGTCCTGCGGTCGTAGCAACCCGACGACATTACATCTGCGAGTGAAGTGGGAGAGCAAAATGAGTAATACAGATGAAGCGGCAGAAGGAACAAGATGAAAGGACAAAATGAAGCCTGAAATCAGCACCACGAAGAGCACAAACAGGAAGGGGAAGCAAGACGACATATGAGAAGACTGCCACGGATTGCCAGATTGCGGTCTGTCACTGGGAGAAAAGAATAACGCAGAACAAGACTCCAATAAAGTAGCCAGCCGTCCCCGTAAGAATACGACGTACTCTCTCTTTACCAGCATATACCCATATGTACCTGGCCTGCCCAACGGGAGCAAAACGAGGCACACGCCCCTCTCCGGCACAAGGAGAATGAGCAAGGCACCTGCAGATGACTGGTAGAGACTTGTTTACCTTTGCGGGTTGCTGTGTCTACTTATGTAAGTGAAATCAGTACAGTTCCGCAGCCGGGCATTACTGCTTCTTTTTCGAGTTTTGTGAAACCAAGAATCACTGTTGGGATACAGAAGATATTGTATCGTTTCTTTTCTTTGTCTTCTGTGTCTTTGTGTTTCTTTTTCCGGCTTTTGCAGACCGCGAGGGAAGCAGATTCAACAGCCACAAGCTACATTATGTTACAGTGAGCAGTACGAGCAGGACAGCAATGCTTCCCAAGATCGTGGAGGGCAAGGTGCAGCCGTAAAGTAAGAATGCAATGCTCTTTACGACGTGCTCCTACCCATCATGATCCCGTTCCTCCCGCGTGGCTTTTGTCAGGTGAGCCGCCCACTCAGCCTGTCTCCCCAGAACACAAGTTCCTGCTGAGGAAGGAAGCGCTGCTGTTCGCTCTTGCCATGTCAGATCGACCCCTCTACTATTGATTCCTTCCTTTTTGATTCTTGTTCCTTCCAGTGTTTTTTCTGATTCTTCCCTCACCCATCGTAGCTTCCTATTTTAAACGCCCCTATCAATCTTATTTGGACGACAGCCTTGGGCCGTGGCTAGCCATATAAATAAGAACCCCCACGGCCGGCCTCGCATCGCAGCTCTCTCCTGCACGAGGTACGCAAGCTTCGTTTTTGTTTTTCTCGTTTTTCTCGTTTTTGCTGTTTTTCCTCTTCTTGCAATTCTTCTTCCAGCTTGCTTTTGTCTTTTATCGTATATCTCTCTCGAGCTTTCTCCCCTCGCTCCTTCCCAGTTTGACTCGTATCCCACTTCTCTCTCGTCATAATTCCTCCATCGTTCCTTCCTGTTTTTGCTTCAGCTTCGTTTACATGACTGCTCCACTTGCACCTTGAGCTCCTGCCTTCCACGACTTGTTTTTCTTGAGCTCGCCCCTTTTATTCCCTTCCTCCCAGCTTCACCATTTTATCAAACTCTTCTCTTTTCTTCCTCTTTTCTCATTCCTAAACCCCAGCACACGACCCCCCAACCGCATCGCGTCGTCCCACACCCCATCCGTCAAAGTCAACACTCGACATCGTGTCTCACCTCGAGTCCTTTGTTGCTACTTACAGGTCGACCTCCTTTCGGCACGACAAAGTGCATGTTTACTTACAATCCTTAAGGAGCCTCCTTCAGGAAGCTGGCCACAGAACACATTCTGCTCTTGTATATTTCTTATTCTTCCTCCTGCCCCCACCAAGCTTCAAATACAGTTTGTTTTTGTTCACTCCCATCACGGCCCCTCCGACAACAGCTCGCAGCAGCTCGGACTCTTCTATCCGACTAGAGATGCGACCTTAAATTTGAACCTCCTACGACCTCAAAACAAACGCAGTCTCCGGAATACAGCTTCACTCTTTACTCCTACCGCTATCATGCCTTTTGACGTCCGCCGACTCGTCGGTCCCACATCTTCGGGGGACCGCTACGACCTCACCAGCCCGACTGCTATGCCCAAGGCCGCCGGTTTCCTCTGGAACGACAAGATGATGATCCAGGCCACCTGCCGCGGATACGCGACTGCTCAATTCATGCAGCCTGAGCCGGCCAAGTACTCGCACGCACCAAACCTGGAGGCCAAGACCTTTATGCAGCCGGAACAGAGCTATTATGCCGACCACCCGGGCCGCTTTGTCTACGTCCAGGATCTCGACAGCAACGAGTTCTTCTCCGCCCCCTACGAGCCTGTCCGCAAGCCGCTCGACAAGTATGTGTTTTCTGTCGGCAAGAGCGATCTGCAGTGGATCTGCGAGCTGGACGACCTCAAAGTCGAGATGACCCTTGGCCTGCCCACAAATGATGTCGCGGAGCTCTGGACCATCCGCGTCTCCAATCTGGCCCCTCGCAAGCGCCGTGTTGCCATCACACCCTACTTTGTCATTGGCTACATGTCGTGGATGAACCAGTCGGCCGAGTACCGCAAGGATTTGAACGGCATTGTTGCCTCCAGTATCACACCCTACCAGAAGGTCGATGACTACTTCAAGAACAAGTCTCTGCGTCTTAAGGACAGGACCTACTTCCTCTGTGAAACGGTCCCGGACTCGTGGGAAACCGTCCAGGAGATATTCCATGGCGAGGGCGGCATCCATGCTCCCTCTGCTCTGTTTGACAATGACAAGCTCGGCTGCCACGATGCTCGCTACGAGACGCCGGCTGCTGTCGTCCAGTACCGCGCCGAGCTCGACGAGGGCGAAGACCGGGAATACCGATTTATCTTTGGTCCCGCCTATGACGATGCCGAGATCAAGTCCATTCGCACCAAGTATTTGAGCCGTGAGGGGTTTGCTCGTGCCGCCCGTGACTACTCCCGCTACATCGACCTGGGCCGTGGATGCCTGCAGGTGCAGACACCCGACAAGGAGCTCGACAACTTCATCAACAACTGGCTTCCGCGCCAAGTCTACTACCACGGTGATGTCAACCGCCTCACGACCGACCCCCAGACCCGCAACTACCTGCAGGACAACATGGGCATGGCCTACATCCGCCCCGACTCGCTCCGCGTCGCCTTCCTCAAGGCACTGTCGCAGCAAGAAGCTAATGGCTCCATGCCTGACGGTATCCTTCTGACGGAAGGCGCTGAGCTAAAGTACATTAATCAGGTGCCGCACACCGACCACTGTGTCTGGTTGCCCATCGCCCTGGATGCCTACCTGTCTGAAACTGGCGACTTCTCCATTCTCGATGTGCCAGTCAAGAGCGATGGCGACGGCAAGACTATCAACGTCTTTGACCGTGTCAGCTCCGCCATGCAGTGGCTGCTGAGCAGCCGTGACGAGCGTGGCCTCAGCTACATTGCTCAGGGTGATTGGTGCGATCCCATGAACATGGTCGGCTATAAGGGCAAGGGCGTGTCGGGCTGGCTGACGCTGGCGACCGGCTATGCCCTGCGCCTGTTTGCGGAGGTGTGCGATCGCCGTGCCGGCAACGCGGATTGCATGATTGGCGCTACCAAGAACGACGACGCTGCCAAGGTCGCAGGTGAGCTGGCCATCCAGTTCCGCGAGGGCTGCCAGGAGGTCATCAACGCCGCCAACAAGCATCTTTGGGACGGCGACTGGTTTGCCCGTGGTATCACTGACGACAATGTTACTTTTGGCATCAAGGACGACAAGGAGGGCCGCATCTGGCTCAACCCGCAAGCGTGGGCTATTCTCAGTGGTGCCACCAGCCCTGAGCAGTGCGACAAGATCCTGCCGGAAGTTGATAGCCAACTGGGCACACCCTATGGTGTCGCCATGTTTGCTCCTCCCTTTACAGCCATGCGTGAAGATGTCGGCCGCGTCACACAGAAGTTTGCCGGCAGCGCCGAGAACGGCGCCGTCTACAACCACACAGCTGTCTTCTATGCCCACGCGCTCTACACCATGGGTGGCCGCCAAGTCGACCGCGCCTACACCGTCCTCCGCCAAATGCTTCCCGGTCCGTCTGACGAGGACTACAAGCGCCGCGGTCAGCTTCCGGTGTACATCCCCAACTACTACCGCGGCGCCTACCACCTGTACCCGCGCACCGCCGGCCGGTCGAGCCAACTGTTTAACACAGGCACCGTGTCGTGGGTGTACCGCTGTTTCATTGAAGGTCTTTGCGGTCTTCGGGGTGTGCCGCGCGGTCTCCGCATTGCACCGCAGCTACCGTCCAAGTGGAACGCCATTACTGTGACCCGCGAGTTCCGCGGTGCCACATTCAAGGTCGACATCCGCCGGTCCCGGGATGTGAAGACTACCCGCGTTACGATTGCCGGGCAGCCTGATTTCCTCCCGGAACCCATCGTCACCGACATCGAGGCGGGCCGCACTTACAACCTTACTGTTCTCGTCCCGCAGTAAGTGTATGTTGCTCTGTTCCTTCACGTCCAGCCCGCCTCTACGATATTTGAGTCATTTGTCCTTTTGCTTTCGCATTTACCTTGAGTCGATTCTATGGATCTATCATTTGTTGGATTTTTTGGCATCTTTTGATAAAACATTGGATGGTTGGTGGATATCGGATTTTCATTTTCATATTGCGAACATTGAAAACACTGGGCATGGGGGAGACTTACAACAGAATAACATTGAGGCAGCCCAGCCTACAGACTGAGAGCGAGCTCTATGAGCAGAAGAGATACGAAAACGACTAAACAGTGTCGCCATTGGGCTGCACACATTATTAGACAGGAACACAAAAACACAAAATAAGCAGGAATTTTGATCTTTACTCACGATAAAGAGAGAAATCTCAAAACCAAACCGACGATAGCCGTAACTCACAGGTAGCCTTCCAAGCCTTGTGATCAAATGAAGACACCCTTTCACTTAAGAGTACTGGGTATATCGTAGAAACAAGAGCTGCAAAAGAAGATGCTTTAGCATTAAGGATATTAAAGAAGGCAACGAATCAAGGAATCCTAAACAGGAAGCAAACGCCTTCCGTCCCAATGTGGGCCCACCACTCTCCATTGTCCTCTCTCTTCATTGTCCTCTCCTCCTGTCAGCTGCTCTCGAAGCGGGTCGCTGCGTCTTCCGTTTGTCGCGTCCTCGCATCGTTCTGCCCCGGCCTTGTCTCCGCCTTCCGCCCTCGCAGACCAAACAGACTGCTCATCCACTGCCACCGTCGCCGGCCGCGGTCGGCCAGGCCCCTCCCGCTGGACGAGTAAAACTGCACCACCTCGGTCGGGCGGCCTACACTGTTAGCGGTGATCAGAACAACAAAACAACATCGATACTCAATACCAGCACCGTCTTCCTGCTTCGCTGGACTTACGTATATTGCCCGCCCCGCCAATGCCGTATCCCCGCCGCTGGCGGTCCCGTAACGCAGTCTCCTGCTCATCCTCTTCAGTAGACTCGTCCGCCGTGTCGACGGCGCCGTCGTGCCCGGCGTCTTCAAAGAAAAAGCCGGTATCGCCCCTCGGTGTGTAAGACTGTCGCCGGGCAGTGTGCATGCTCGACTGCGGCCGCCTCCGTCGTTTCGGGATAACCTGTCCTACACCCGGATCGTGTCGTGTCGTCACTGTCGGCACTGTCGGTAATGGAGGCGCTGCTGGTAATGGAGGCATGTCTGTCGATGTCGGTGCAGTGGCAGCTGGCGCCAGGTTGACGGCGGAGACGCTTCTGACGAGGACGAGCCGCCCCTGGATGCGGACTTGGTGGCGTTTCCGTTTTGTTGTCGGCGGGGCGAGCAGCCGGCCTGCGTCTGGGTCGTCTGGGTCGTCTGGAGCGTAGGAAGCCATCACGGTGGGTACTAAGTCGAAGGGAGGTTGTTGGCGATGCCGTGGATTTAGGATGGCGAAGCAAGATGGTTTATTTTGTCACAGCTTCTCGTAGACGTCTCGTTGCTTCTTGGGGTCTTGATGTCGAGTCTTTGTACGTCGTGCTCCGTATGTGTCGATTCTGTCGGATTATTGCAGGTCAAGTTAAAGTGCATCAACGTCGTACTATTTGCCTGTTCACAGTCGCGTCAAGACGTAGGTTAAGTGTTATGCTCTTCTCAACGACAGCCTTCACTTCAGCCACAACACTCGAAAAGCAGAGCAAGCCTTGTGCATCCCGCGTCTCCTCATCTTACTGTCTCGCCCCCCCGCGCCCGGGGGGGGGCGCGGTCGGGGGGGTGGCGGGGGGGGTTTGGGTGGGCCGG
>JADHKS010000003.1:48691-97823 GCA_019925295.1 Sporothrix pseudoabietina | reverse complement strand
AATTATTAAATTTACCAAAAAAACTATAAAATCCTTTAAATGGTTTTGGTACCGGTGGCTACCAATTTTTTTTTCCCCCCCCCCCCCCCCCCCCCCCCCATTCTCTCTACTCGTACGGAGTAATCACGTCGTCCTTTTCCTAAACCCTGCGCACATCCCCCATCTCCATACCTTCTATCAGCGTGTTCGACCTTCCATTATCGAAATTACCATGCAGTCAATACAGATGCAATCGACCGGGGTCAGCGTCTGTTTTGTTGTTCCTCGGGGCCACCAAACCAAAAAGGGACAGCTGCACAAACGTAGGTGCAAGTAGTCGGGCGCTCTGACCAGGTCGACTGGCTTCCCCACTGATAAGAACATCAAGAGGCTCAAATTGGCAATTATCATTACGGGAAGGTGTTTTGTTATCAACGGCATTGAAGGCATTAAGGCATTAAAGGGAAATGCATGTGCATGTGTTTGAGAGGAAATTGTGCTCGAACACAAAGGTCCTTGTTCAAATCGAGTTGACATAGTGCCGTCATTGTTGTTTAAGAGGGAGTGCCACTAAAAATAAGCATTTTGGGGCGTGTTCCCCTTGCGCAGCTCTTCTTTCCCCTGTTCTTTTCCCCTGACAATCCAGGGGCAAACCAGATGCTACGGCCACTAATAAAAGCACTAGAATACAGAATACAGAGTACTCCGTACAGGAGCAAAACACAAACATTATGCCAACTGCCCGCCAACTGTCTCATTGTATTAGGGACCACCCGCCAGGTGGCAACTCTGCCAAAATCAATTAAACTCTGGACGCGTCGCGTCTCACCAACAACGCAAGAACGCGCCTCCTATCAAAAAGTTGGTGATAACGATAACCACCAACGGGCGGCGTCAACACACAACCACAACCACACAACGACGTCGACAAAGATAATCACACATCACAACGACGACACAACGACGGCACAACGACGACACAAATGACGGCATCGAGTCCAACAACGGCCCCGGCCATAATTCCTCACCGAAATCTCCCTTCCTCGACCAACGATGCCTCTCCTTCGACGGCTGCCGCCAAATACCACCACCCGTACACGCCGTACGATGTCCAGATGCAGTTTATGAAGACGGTGTACGACGTCTGCGAGCAAGGCGGCGGACAGGTCGGCATCCTGGAGTCGCCGACGGGCACAGGCAAGTCGCTGTCGCTGCTGTGTGCCGCCCTGACGTGGCTACGGAGGCACAAGCGGGAAGCGTTTGAGGCGTCGCTCAAGCCCGCGGATATGGGCGATATGGGCGACGAGCCCGACTGGGTGGTGGAGCAGATGCTGCGGCAGCGGCGGGCGGAGCTGGCCGGGCGATGGGAGCGGCGGGAGGCACGGCTGGCGGCGGCACGGCGACGAGAAAAGCAGGAGGCCAGCCAGGCGAGAGGAGGCGACAGAGGCGGCAAGAGAAGGAGAATCGATGACGGTCCGCACTCTCGAGCGAGAAAAGCGAAGAAAGCCGAGGACGACGAGGACGCCGAGTTCCTGCTGGGCGACGGCGACGGCGACGACTATTCTAGTGGCAGCGGAAGACCGCACGACAGCGATGACCGACTCTCGTGGTTTTCGGCGGAGACGCGGGCCATGATGGAAAAGGCCGGCTTGGTGGTGGGGAAGAACTCTGCCAGCAATGCGGAGGATGACGACGACGACGGCCTTGACGACAATGTCAAGATCTACTACACGTCGCGAACACACTCGCAGCTGACACAGTTTATTGCAGAGCTGCGGCGACCAAGCTTTCCGTCGTCGATACCGAGTGCGAATCAACCCGACAGACAAGACAGACCAGACAGACCAGACAGACCAGACAGACACGGCGAGGACTCTGCCGCAGAGCCCTCTACCGCGGAGCCCATCAAGCACGTCCCTTTGTCTTCCCGCCAACGGCTGTGCATCAACCCAGCCGTCGCTCGCTTGGGCTCCGTCGCCGCCATCAACGACCGCTGTGCCGAGCTCCAGAAACCCAAGAAGGCGAGCGCCAAAAAAGACAAGGAAGACAAGGAGGACAGGGAAGACGCCAAAGGCTGCAGGTTTATCCCGTCCAACAACCCCAGCGGCGCCCTCCAGTTTCGCGATACGGCCCTGGCCACCCTGCCAGACATTGAAGACCTGTACCAGCTGGGCAACCGGCTGCGCGTGTGCCCCTACTATGCCTCTCGCACAGCGGTCCCTGGCGCCGAAATCGTGACTCTGCCGTACCCCTTGTTGCTGCAAAAAGCCGCCCGCGAGGCTCTGGGGATCAAGCTCGACCGGCGCAACAGCATTGTCATTGTTGACGAGGCGCACAACATCATGGACGCTGTGGCGAGTGTGCATGCGGCGGCCCTCAAACTGAGCGAGCTGCGGCGAGCACGCAAGCTGCTTGAAGTGTACGTCCGGCGCTTCGGCAAGAAGCTCAAGGGCGCGAGCCGGGTGATGGTGGGCCAGCTGGCCAGAGTGGTGCAAGGATTGAGTGCGTGGCTGACCACAACTCTGGAGGCGTCCGCCTCTTTGTCCACGTCTTCGTCCGCCTCTTCGCCCACGTCTGGCATCGTCGACCCCACGGCCCTGCTCAAACACAAGGGCGCCGACCAGATCAATTTGTTTGCCCTCGTCAAGTACATACAGGAGGCCAAGCTGGCCTACAAAGTGGAGAGCTATGCCGCGTATGTCGAGGACGCTGAGGGCGAGACAGGGACAGGCGCTGCTCCGGCAGAGAAGACAAGCCCCGTCCTCCACACGCTGTCGTCCTTTCTGCTGGCCCTGACAAACCTTGCCAGCGAGGGACGCATATTCTACGAGGTGCTCCCTGCCGAGGGTGGGCAACAACAACAAAAGGACAACAAGGACATCAAACTGTCCTACCTCCTGCTGTCCCCCACCCACGCCTTTGCGTCGATTGCTGCCGACGCCCGCGCCGTCATCCTCGCCGGCGGCACCATGGCGCCCTTTGCCGACTACCGCACCCACCTGTTCCCAACGCACCCCCCCAGCAAAATCACCACGCTCAGCTGCGGCCACGTCATCCCGCCCGAAAACCTGTGTGTCTGGACGCTGGGCGGCATGAAGGCCGGGCCCCGTGGCGGACCGGGAACGGTCTTTGATTTCTCCTTTTCCAAACGCAGCCAGCTGCCTCTGATCAAAGACCTGGGGCAAGCCCTCTTGAACCTGTGCACCGTTGTCCCCGACGGCGTCGTCGTCTTCTTTCCCAGCTACGGCTACCTCGACGAAGTCACAAAGGTGTGGATGGCGGCGGCAGACAACAAGGGTGTGCCCTCACCCTCGATTTGGGATCGTCTGCAGACAAAAAAGGCCGTGTTCAGAGAGACGAGGGGCGCTTCCAGTGATGACGTCCTGGCCGCCTACTCCCAAGCCATACTGGATCCCGCCAAAGATGCAAAAGATACAAAACAGACTCAGACTGGCGCACTGCTGTTGAGTGTCGTCGGCGGCAAAATGAGCGAAGGCATCAACTTTGCCGATCGGCTCGGGCGCTGTGTTGTCATCGTGGGTCTGCCCTTTCCCAATCTGCACTCGCCGGACTGGAAGGCGAGGATGGAGTATATTGAGTCAACCGAAGGAGGTCTAGAGAGAGGCGGTGAGACTACCTCCGTCCCTGCCTCCGGCAGGTCCTCTGAAAGTCTTGGCAAGGAACGGGCCCGCGAATTCTACGAAAACGCCTGCATGCGCGCCGTCAACCAGTCCATCGGCCGCGCCATCCGCCACCGCAACGACTACGCCAGCATCGTCCTGTGCGACCACCGCTTTGCCTCGCCCCGTATCCGCAACAAACTGCCGGGCTGGATCCGTGGCGGCATGGTCGCCGGCAGTGAAGAAAAAGGACTGGCGGGCATGCTGGGCACAATGGGGCAGTTCTTTAGGTCAAAGAAGACGTAAAGTAAAGAAGGGGAAAGAAGATGTATAAAAAGGGGGAAGAAAATGTATAATTCTAGAGTACGTTTGTAGACTCTCGCTATGATACCCAATATAAACCACCAAACCAGAACACCATGCAATATACCAGACATAAACCCAGACAGACAAAAACAGTCATAGACTCGTGATAACGTATTCACATGATCCTCCTCATGAGAGGTCACGCCCGTAATGGCGACCGCCGCACGGGCGACGACGGTGCCGACTTGCCGGGCGAGCGTGCGCCCCGCTGGCCCCGTCGCTGGCCGCCCAACTGGTCCACCCGGTCAAACTTGTACAACACGTAGAGGGGGGTCGGTGTCGAAGGCGACGCAGCCGCCGAGACAGAAGGAGCAGACGGTGTCGTCAAAGGAGTAGCCGGCGACTGCGTCGCCTCCGCCTCCTTGTCGTCTCGCTTCCGCTTCGGTGTGGGCATCGGTGCCGGCATCGCCGGCGGCCAACGCAACCCCGGCAGACTGGGTGTGTGCTGCTCCAGCGTCGGCGACGGCCGCGGCAGAGGGCCGGCACTGACACCCACTGGCAAAGGTAGGCGGTACGGCAGCGGCGGTGGTGGTGGCAGCAGGCGACGGATGGGCAGGGACAGGTCCTGGCCGAGCCCCGGGCCTTGACCCAACTGCCAGCCGGTCTTGTCGTCTGAGGACTCTTTGTCCGTCTCGCCGGCCTCTTCATCGGCCTCTTCATCGACCTCGCTCTCTGGATCGGCAAAGACGTCGTTGTCGTTGTCCTCGTTGTCGTTGTCGTCGTTGTCGTCGTTGTCCTCCGTAATGTTTTCCGCTGTGGCCTCCTGCTCCTCGTCGTCCTCCTCTGGTGAGAGAGCTCTCCTCTTCCGTGCTGGTGAGCATCCTCTAGCGGAGGGCGACGGTGGCGGTGAAGGAGTTTGTCTTGACTTGCGAGGGGATGTGGAGGATGTGGAGGTGGAGGATGTGGAGGAGGTGGACTTTGCTGTCCGTGGTGAATTTGGCTTTTCCGTCATTGATGACTTTGAACAGCCAAACTCGGTGCTTGACGCCGCCGTGGCTGCCGACCACCAGGCCTTCCAGAGCTGTTGTGGTTGTCCCAAGAGGCCAAGTTCTCCGAGGGAGGGCAGAGATGGCAGCGACGGCAGGGACGGCAGGGCCGATAGTGGCAGCGTGGCGATCTGGGCCATGTCGACGTAGTTGACGCTGGCAACGTGGGTAGTGTTGATGTCGACCGACTGATTGATCGATGTGTTTCTTCTTGTTTCTTGTTCTTGTCGTCGTCGTGATGTTTGTGAAAGATAAAGTCGGATTAGAGTTGAAAGTCGAGTCGATTTGTTTATGAATGAAATGTTTGGATTTCCGTCCTTTGTGCTTTTATCGGATCGTACTTTGATCGTCCTTTGGTTCGTGTTGTTTGGATTCCTCTCTTGGATCGTCGTTTGGTAGTTTGGTAGTTGGTCGGCTCCTGACTTTTCTGCCAACTGGAATGTGGGATGCCGAGACGAGAGACGAGAGACGAAAGACAAGAAAGGCGTTGGGCTTTTGATTTTTAGTCTTTGGACTTCTGTACCGTGTAGGATTGGGGTATGCAGTCCTTTTGTTTCCTTTTCCCTTGCTTTCTTCTTCCTCCTTGGAATCGATAATCGTTGCTTCTTTGGAAGAGGTCCCTTTCTTTTTGCTTTTTTGAACGGAGTACTCCGTAGGATTGTCTTTCTTATATTCTCCTTTTTGTCTCTCTTTTCTCTCTTCTCTTTTGTTTAGCGGAGAAATCTGTCACCGTGCAATGTCTTGCTATGTCTGTTGCCATGTCTTATTATATCTCTCACGTTCCTCGTTTCCTTTCCCTCTTGTTTCCCTTTTCTTCCTCAACATCGCCCTCGTTTATCCCTCCTTTTTGTCTTGTTCTCCTTCGTCTCTCCTCTCTCGTCTCCTCTTTCTCCCTACCCATCCATCCACATTGGCCTTGTCCTCCCCACCACACTTCCTGCCGTACCACGCGCACATCCTTTCCCACTAAACTAAACCTTGCTCTCGACACTATTGCTACCCCCGAATGGCAACACACACCAAACGGAATGAAGCGAGATGCAGATGCACCATCTGCACCATCTGCAACCCTAGTCTGTGCAACCAGGCGTGCTGTCCGAGCTATTTGCTCACTTTACCTGCTTTACGGTGGTAAACCCGTAAAAGTGACCAGGTATTACCGCATCGGGGGTGGTGTGGGCGTTGCACTTGGCGCCACTGGGCTGGCTGGGCTGGCTGGGGTGGACCCCCTTTCGTTTGGCATTGGCGGTCGGTGGCACCCACACGACACCCTTTGGCACCCCACCCAGCGGTGTTGGCGTCCGTTGGCGTTGTGCTCCGCGCGCCTTGGCTGTTCTGATCCTTTCTTGTCTTGTCTTTTTGTGTTCGCCTCCCTGCAGTGATACGACGTACAGTGATCCAGTGCCCTTGTTGCGTTGCACTAGCCCCGTCACACCCACGATACGCCAGTCGAACTTGATCCTTGCCATCCTTGTCGTCTTGTCATCCTTGTCTTGTCATCTTTTAATCCTTGTCATCCTGGCTCAGAATGCAAGGCCATCACGGACCAACCGTCCACTCAAGAGGCCCAGAGCCCATTGACAGAGGTTCTGTCCATCGTTGGCATGCCTCGCATCACCCAAGAACGTCGTAGACATCCACAAATGTTCCACAACAGGGTGTCGAGGAAGAAGGATGCCAGGGCGTCTCGCGAGTGAGAGACAGAAACCCGGCCTCCAGTTTGAACGGGGTGGGATGGAATATGAGAAGGAGAATATGAAAACATACATGTACAGAGCACGGAGTAAGAAAAAATGAGATACGACGTACGGCATGTGAGATGGGGGCCAGGGATGCAATGCAGATGAGTTCATGGGTGGCGTTTGTCAAAAGCATGGCGTGAAACTACGGAGACCAAAACTAGAAATAGCGGTGGAGATTGATGGAGATGGGCGAGGGCGATGCCGCAGGGAGGGGCTGTCGATGGAAATGTTAATCTTAATATATCTAAATGCAGTAGCAGAGCAGACTTGGTCCATCGCGACGCTATTGAATGCAGGGTACGATTCTTGGCTCTAAATGGGGGGAGAGCGAGAGACAAGAGAACGATAAACAAGAAAGACGAAAAGGCTTTCATAAAGGCCTGCGATATCCAGGATGACAACAATCAACATGGATTCACAAAGCTTCGCCACGAGCTGACAAGAGAGATATCTGTGGATGAGGATCTGTGGATGAGGAGTAGATGAACACATGAGAGATACGAGATGCAGGCAGTGTCTTTGGGGTCAAATTCGACAACTCCTTTTCAGGTTACGGGCCGGGGAGCGGGAACTAAGGTGAAAGGTGATGCACATAAGATTCAAAAATAAGATCATGACGGAAGACGGAATAAGAAACAAGATGCGTGAGGACAAGAAATAAAGACTCATACGAAAAAGAAATAAAATGGAGAGGCACATGGCAGGAAAAACATACAGACGCCACCACACGCTACCCTAAACAAATGAACCTGCATCGTACGTTCGTACTTTACCTACATTAGTGAACCTGGTGACTGCTGCCTGCATTGCTGGCTGCATTGCTGCATTGGCGCGGATGCTCAGCACCGTTGCTGCAGCGAAACGAGACTTGCATGCCAGACGCATGCCACTGCCACATGAATGATCCACCGAGGCGTCGTGCTGTGCGTGTGCGTGTGCGTGTGCGCGTGCTGGTATTTTTTAGTCTTGTTTGTTGAGTGTACTTTATTTATTGCATTCCTGTGCTGTGCAATACTGTGCAGACAGTGCAGAATGTCTGCCACAATTGCTTGCCCTTGCGTTTGCTGGTCCAAGACCTGCATCTCCGCGCCATGTATGTCTCAACCTATCCGTGTTAACCATCTCACCATCTCACCCTCACCGTTGGTTCTCCTTGCCACGCACATCTCGGCCCTCGCTTCAACGGGAGGGCGGTCTGTTCCCTTGCGGGTCTCGCGCGGCCCTATTGTTCTGTTAATGTCTCTCCTTCTCCAGGGCTGGTTGGGCTGGGAAGAAGGGCGGGCGGGACGAGACCGGAGAGCGAGACATGGACATAAGACATCGTAGGCGAGACATCAAGGATGTGAGACAGTCGGGCAATAAACAAAAAAGTCACCCAGAAGAGCAAGTATACAGGCTCACAGGGAATGAGGGAAAGAATAAAACGAGACGCTGGTCCCCGTCTGCAGGGACTGGACTGCGAGCCCCTGCCATGAACGACATCCGTGACTTGCGCCTGACCCAACACCGTGTTACCGCGTCGGCTGTCTTTGTCTCTGGCGATGCTGTCTGTCTAGATGCAGAGAATGCATCCCTTCCTCCTTACAACGTCCTCCTGTCTCCTGTCTCCCCCTACATATGTTTCTGACCCTGCCAGCCTGCCATGTCCCTGTACGTCTCGCGTCTACAAACTGCCTTTATTGTCATGTTTTACTCGTAGTCATCCCCGTACATTGTATACATACGACATGCATTGTACTCGCTCGCTGGCACCTTTGCACAGCAGACGAGAAAAACATATTCCATCATTTGTGTATCCCACCACCGGCCAGAAGCACAGTCACAGGCACGGCCGTGCAACAATGCCGGGGGCGAGTCGTAATGTGATCCATGCACCTGTGTTCTCCGACTTTCTTGTTACGTGTCGTGCCTTGTTGTGATTAACGCAAGACACGGACCAGCCGTTTCCCGGAACATGTGCCATCAATATGTGCGCTTGCTGCCGTCAACGTCGTACATCCCGGTTGTACATCCCGGTTGACGACAGCTGCCACAACAGGAAACTCGTAAACTGCATCTTTCCTTTCGAGTACAAGAACCGGGTGCAGCCCTTTGGCATCCGGGAAAGCGTTGCAAAGATCTAGACATGGAGGCCCTGTACTGCAGAGAGAGTCGAGAGCAAAATGCCATCATTGGGGACCTGTTTTTATTTACGAAATACTCGACATGGCTGTACGTAAGCCATTCAATAAGTGAAAAAAATCTATGCAACGCTGCGAGGCTGATATGTTGACGTGGTGGAATTTGTCTTGACGGTATGACTACGTCATGGTATACTTCAGCCTCGCGATGTTTTAAGAGAGCGTCAAACGGCAAGGCTATACCTTGTGTGCCTCACAATTTTTGTTCATGTTAAGTTAAGATCCCCTACAAATCAAGCAATCGATGGGCTGTTCATGGAACTGTATTGCCTTTTTGTCTACTCATCCGTTGGCTGTTGTTCTTGTTCTCTCCGTCCTGTCTTTTTCATGTAATGAACGAAATATGAACGAAATATGAACGTAGAAGCTCATTGATTCTGTTCACAAAATTTTAAATTACCAGCTTGTTCACTGCTTTTTGTCTGGAGATGATGCAAGCTACCATGTTCGCGAGACTACAGAGGGCTTGCTTGGACCTGGAACAGCTTGTGTCTGTTCTCATGAACATTTCCGTCTCATCACGATGCGGATAAAATGCAAGCAAAGTCCACCTCAATCATCAAGTTGTTTTCTCTTATTCTTCATCCTCATCAACAACCTCAACAAATTCAACAGTCTCTCCAGAACCATCTTCTAAGAAACAAACACACACGAATCAAAACCAGGTGAGCATCATGTCTTCCAACTCCAACACAAACAACAACCAGGCCTCGGCCAAGCCCCGGAACGAGGCCGTCGACCGCACTGCCTTTACCCTTCTCAAAATTAACATCCTCAAGATCTACCAAGCCCGGTACAAGGCCGCCAAAGCGGAGCACGATGATGACGCAAAGGATGTCAGCTACGCTGCCAGCATCATCAAAGACTTTCTTGAGCCCGCCGGCATGCGCCATTTGCAATGCGCGCCTCCTGTGGTCGTCCAGTCCCAGCGGAATGCCCTTGTCGCCGCCCGCCAGCGCCTTGGTCGCAGCCGTGACCGCAGAGACCGGGCAAAGGCCGCTCTGGACACTGCACGGACCAAAATGGCCACGGTCGACTTTGAGTTCCGGCCAGACGAGACGGACGAGGAGCGGGACGCTCGCTTCGACCAACTCTTTAGAGCGGTCGTTCGGTCGCACATTCTCACGGCTGCCAAGGCTGCTGTCGCCGCCGCTGCTGCTGGTCAGCGGGCTTAAACGTCTCGTTTGTCTTTAGGTAAGTATTATTACTCTTATCCAATCTTGAATCCTTTTTGAACTACAATGACTTCTCGCAACACTAGTGAAATGAATGCCTTCTATTTGTGAGTCTTTGTCTGTAAACATTCTGATATAAATGCCGTAAAACGTCCGTAACAGGCCTCGCAGGGCAATAACTACAGAATTATTAATCAAAACTCATACACAATGACATGCTGATCTAAATCGCATGTGTGTTGTGGCTTGATCCAAGGTCTAACGTTTGCAGCTATGTTGATGCATGCTTTATTCTGATAAGAACAGGACAATCAAGTCTCTTTTTTCTGAAACAAAAAAACCCCTATTTATTTCATTCGCGTAAGCGTATTGTAACAGACTTTTTCAATGGAACACAAAGATGCGTGTTTCTCGTACAAGCACCCCTCTCTAAACGGTTTTCCGGTAATCTTTCATCTTTGTGGCAGAAGAGTACAAAGAAGTTGTTGTGAGAGAACAAGCCTATGTCAACAAAGGCTTCTATTCAACAAACAATGCACCCCATCTACTGCACATTATTCCGTTATGAATCCCTGTTCGTAGCAGTTCATGACCAAATTTGAAAACTCCTGGACAGGAAACACTTGTCACAATCTGTATTTAAACGACAAAAGCTCCGGTATATCGAGGACTTTTTATTTTCCTTCAACAATCTCATCAACAAACTTAGCAATCATCTCAGCAACCTTTCCAAGCAACTAGTTTTTTCACCCCCCTGTGTTCCAGGTTCATTTCAAGCCAACCATACCTCAGCCGACACAAAATGGACAACGACTACCTTCTCCCGCGCGACTGGCTCATGAAGCCCCCACAATGTTGCTATTTTACCGATGAACCGATTTTTTCCAGAGACATTGAGGAGCCGGAGGAGGGTGAGCTGTACTACCCTCAAAACAGGCTTGAAGAAATGCTCATCTATGCCGCGGAAACCGAGCTCATGGTCTCCCGCCTCCAATACTTTGGGGAGCAGAAGGACAAGAGAGTCGAGTTGTATCATGCGGCGTTGATGCAATTCCACAACGCAAAAATTGGCCTTCATGTCAACCGCAAAGAGACCAAGAGGCTGTTCAAGCGGTTCCGCAGACAAGAGCAAGTCCTGTATAGATCCAGGATCGTGGTGTACATGTGCGAAATATTACTGTCAGAGAGAGCCCAGTTCTGGACTGGCGATGATATTGGCTGGGAGGAGGTGCAAGATATAGTGGGGAACTACACGGGGCCTAGATACAAGGCCAGCTCGCAAGACTTGAGGCTGCTTGGCCCAGACTACTTCCTATTTTAGCCCTTCTGTGCCCGGCCTTTTTTTTTTCTTTTTCTTCGGAGCATGTCTTCTTTTCTTTTGTGTTTCTCCTTTTCTGCCCCATGCCCTCCTCGACTTTTGCCTCATTAGTACTACAACTAAAATTGATTTCTGCTTCCACATCCGCTCAACTGACCACGGCAATCTCGTACATCCGAAATCGTGACAAACATGTGCTGGCTTGTGAATATTGTGCTCGTAATAATGCAGCTATCTACCCGTTTGCCCAAGTGAGAGAAGCCGAAGAGGGGAGGCTACAAGGATAAAGTCGTCGATACACTTACACCGAGAACAAAATAATTTTGAACCGCAAGCTTTCTAACAATGTATACATGACTAGGAGAGCACAGTTTCATACCATTGAAACTCATTTTTCGAAAGCGTATTTTATTTTCTTTGTCTCTCATGCTTCGGATTCGGAACTCATCAAGTTGACGTAAAATGTGCTTGTGCACTGGGTGGCGCCAAACAACAAAGAATATATTCCAGGACATGTGCACGCTGTTCTTTCATAGCCCCCTCGGTAGCAGTTCATAAACACATCTCAAACCCACTGAACAAGACACGCTTTTGGTGAGTTGTAAAGGACATTGATTCATTCTCTCCCGCGGGATGTATCCTTTGGGTGTGAAAAAGAACACAAGGATGCGTACCATGCAGTTTGCAGCCAACTGGAAAATCAAAAAATCAGCCTTACGTGAATCTGATGGAGAATATGACTGGAAGTTTGAGTCTCACTGTCTAGAGAGTACGCACAATTGTAGGTATGAACAGTAATGTTTGCGTTGATCGTGGCCTTGAATGGATGTTTACATGTGTCTTTGTCTTTGGGATGTTCTGTATACGAGTTTGTCTACTTGTTTTGAAGATATCAGCTTAAGACATGGAACTCACAATGCAAAGGGTTGGAGAGGTCTGCTTTTGTTTAAAAGCTTTGATACTTTTTATGATAATATTTATTTAGTAGTCAACAAATGAAAAATAAAACGAATGGCAAGTAATTGTTACAACCTTACTTGAGGTTCAAGTTTGTGAGAGACAGAGGCCGTGAAAGCACCAATACTTGATGCCTTGATGCCTTTGCCTTGCCGTAAATTTACTTGCGGCTGCTGCGAAGACGAGTCTTGATCTTGTAGTAAAGGCAGACAATGCGAGGAAGACCCTCGGCCTTCTTCTTGCCCGATTCAATCAGGGCGGGGGCAATGACCATGCCCGGGACCAGAATGTAGCGGATGCCGGTGTACATTTTGATTTTTGGGTTGCGTTGTTGGATTTGGGGGTTTGGAGCTTACCTTGTTGGGGTGGGCACGAAGAAGCTGTCTGTCTGTGGGAAGTTGTTGAAGTTGCTGAAGTTGTTGGTGATGAGAGGAGCAAGATAATCATATCCATGGAGATGGCTTATGCTTCTTTTATGTCTCCTGGTCTCAGGAAAATGTGTTTGTGAATTTGAATTGAAATGTTCACAAACGTCTGATGTGTTCGTAGAACTGCCATCCTGACTTGTTTCCTCCAATACTCGCCATCGTAATGTTGATTGCACTATGCCCCAGAACACACATATTGTTCAACCAAAGTCTGTTCATCAGCATCATAATCGTATGTATCTACGAAAAGTCTACACTAAGTTCATGTTGTTCATGTTCTTCATGTTCTTCATGTTCTTCATGTTCTTCATGTTCTTCATGTTCTTCATGTTCTTCATGTTCTTCATGTTCTTCATGTTCTTCATGTTCTTCATGTTCTTAATGTTCAGCTCTTTCATATTCATCAGTCCATGCCCACCAACTCAATGTTCACCACATCTACGTCCGCAATGCTCATCAGCACAGCATCTCATGAAAGATGCAGGCATAAATGTAGCTGTTCTCTTGTCTACAAACTTTCTTTTTTCTTTCCTCCTCACCATCAACTTCGACCTCCCCATCTTCTTCTGCATCAAGCAATCTTCTCGGTAAGCATACTCCCCAACGAACACAAAAACCAACAGCAATTATGCCTGACGACCCCGCCGACAGCCGGCACAACCTGCTCAACATGTTCCATGAGCACTTTGGCCCTCTCATTGCCTACCGCGAGTACCTCGCTGACGAGTGCTACAACGACCTTCGCCGCGAGGAGGAGGTCTTGGAGGTGATGGAGGGTGCTGAAGACGATGATGACCTTCCTCCGTTCTATGACAGCATGATTGAGGACCAGATGCTCGTCATTGAGCACTTCCGTCGCATCTACCATGCTTACTACAACCATCTCCAACAGACCCGCGCCATCTACGCTCGGTGCATCGCGTATGCTTCGCAGCTTTAAGAGCGTCAACGCCTTTCCAAAGGGTCGTTCATACCCCCCCACATATGTCATATAGGAGAGTGCACTCTTTAGTCCATACGTTCTGATGGGCAAACACGAGATATTGCACCCCTATTCATATTGACCAAGGTGAGTGCATGCATTGTCCATGAACTTTGACTATTGCACCCCTTTTCCCCATTCCCAACACACATAAATAAAATAAAATAAAAAGTTGAAAATGAATACTAACTTCCATATATTGTGTGAAATTTATAAACCGTAAATATACATAGAGACAGTAACTAACCAAGGGCCAAAACAATGTAAATATGTCCAGTCGTAAAGTCTGGCGCAGAAAACATCTCGAAGATGCCTCCAGTCCACGTAGCAGAGGCTATGATGAATGGATGGCCTTGCGTCGCTGGTGAATCTTCATCAAGCACACCAACGAACCAAGGCTATCATCGAGCATAGCTCCACACGCACACTCGATATGGAAAGTCAGACCTTCCAACTGGACGCCTCCCACAATCTCTTTCCCCATTTCAGAAAACAAGCAGCTATTTGCTACAAGTGTTACGCGCTGTAACTCGTCAGTTCATATAAACAAGACGGTGAAGGCGACGTTCATTCCGGGAAATTTGTCGATGGAAGAAAAAGATATGGCTGATTTGAGGAATATTGATTCTTGAAGCTGGGAATTGTCTGGACGGCAGTCTGGAAGAATTAAATAACAGACAAGGCGTAGTCGTAGATGGTCTCAAGTAGTCGTGCCTCTGAATTCGTATCACGTGCCACATCACATGCCCAGCACAAAAGTGGAGAGCTACCAGAACAAATCACGCCGCCTCTGATTGGCCCAAAAAATGGTGGGCGGAAAGCTCTCTCGATTACCGGCTGTGATCGTGGAGAAAGCGAAACGAGTTGACGATTCTGGTTTGTTTTGCACGCAGCGAAAGCCGACGACGACGACCTCCGTTCCATAACCAACGACGAACCCCGTACACCGACGTACCTCTATTTTCTACAACACCTGAGCCGACGACCAATTGACCGCCGACTCGACCTTCTCTCTATCGATCTCTTTCCCTCTTTCCCTTTTCCCTCAATCACCACAACACACAACCGCCCACCATGCCTCAGGACATGCCGCCGGCTGGCGGCTACGGCGCCGTTCAGTACAAGGTAAGATGATAGCGACGGGCATATTGACTGTCGGGGACGACAGGGTCGCCATTGGGATGGCCGCGGACGCCCAGAGTGGCCGCGCTGGTCCTGGTGGATCGACTAGGGACAGCCAAGGATACAACGATATGGATATACACGACCTGGCAAGACAACATGCTAACACCCTTGTAGAGAAACCTTCCCTCCCGCGGCTTCCGCCCGGCCGTCCTTCTCGGCATCATGGGCGCCGCCATGGGCTACGGCTGGTACAAGCTGGCCCTCGGTGTCAGAGAGCAGCAGTAAGTCCCACCGTGCTCTAGTCCTCTAGTACTCTATCCATTCTGAAATGAATCCGTGCTAACAAACTCAGCGAAATGGCCCGCGAGAAGATGTGGTCGCGGATCCACCTGATCCCGGTGCTGCAGGCCGAGGAAGACCGGGACCAGGTGCGGCGGTACTTGGCAGACCAGGCACGGGAGCGCGAGCTGCTGGGCGAGAACAACAAGGTGTACAACTCGGACCGGTTTGTGCGGCCGACGTTTGCGGCGACGCCGGCGACGACGACCAAGTAGGCCGAACACCGAAGCGGAGCGAGCGGAGCGAGCGAAGCGAAGGTGTGAGGAGTGCCGTGCGCAGCGAGGACGAAAGGACGACCGGCGATACTACCGAGCGACCGAAGCGAGCGAGGGAGAGGGACTACATCTTTGAAGGAGGGAGATGTAGACAATGCATTTGGCGGACCAAGTCGACAATAGAGTCGATTGCATCACAAGGGTCCTGTACATAGATGGATGCCAACGGCGGGCCATCCGAAGAATACAAAAAAGCATCAACATACAGTGAACCGTGCAACTGAGTGAAAACATTTGATCTCTGATTCTCATTACTCCAGTCTTGATACAAACGACTATCCCAAAATATAAACATAAGACATAAACCAGACCGAGCCACTCCGGGAATACGCAGTAAAGATAAACAAACATCATAGCAATCTGACAACCAAAGGAAAGGAAAAGAGCAGAAAGGAAAAGAACAGCCTGTCGCTACGCACCCGCATCTCAAGACGAAATCTGCACAACACGGAAGCCTTCCGACAACACCTTGTTGATGTCCTCGCTCTTGTGCTGCAGCAGCCCCAGCGCAAACGCCACATCGTTCCACTGCCGCTCGGTATCGCAGCGCGCCAGACGGGCCGCCAGCTTCTCGGCCAGCTGCTTGGCGTGCTTGTCCTTTTCGACGAACCCCAGCAGGAACCGGACAATGCGGCGGAAGGAGTCTTCGTCCAGCGACGTCTCGGCGGACAGCAGGCTGAACATGTCGACAAAGTGGTTGTAGACGGCATTGTCCTTGGTGGACAGCTCCGTGAAGAACATGCGCGCCAGGTCGGCAATGCGCTTGTCGTCGTCCTCGAGGCACTTGGCCATTTCGCCCAGCTGGCCCTTGACCTTGACCTGGCCGGCCAGAATCAAAAACGTCAGCGTCATGAGACACGTGCGCTTGACAGAGTCGTCGGTGTCGGCGAGACGGCGGTACAAAAAGTCCGTGTTCTCGTCAATCAGGTGGTTGAAGCAGACAGCCATGTCGCCGAGGGCAATGACGGCGTTGGACCGCACAGTCGCATCGGTCGAGCGCTCCATGATGGTAATCAAGAGGGGCAGGTTGGTCTCGCAGTACTCGGCGCTGACGCACATCAGCTTGGCCATGCACAGCGTGGCAGCGGCCTGCAGGCCCTTGTCCTTGTACAGGATATTGTTGGCACAGATCTCCGACACCAGCGGACCGAACATGCCGAGCAGCGCCGTGGGGCCGTACAGCAGCTCCCGCTCGCGGATGTGCTGCATGGCCTCGGTAAAGTCGTCCTCGGTCGTGCCACCAATGAGGTCGAGCTCGTCTCCCTCTTCCTCCTTGGCAGCAGCACCACCGGGCGCCGACGAGGCGGCAGACTCACGGGCCTTGGCGCCCTTCTTGCCGCGGCCCGTAGCACGCTTGCCAGTGGCAGCCGCTTCTTCTTCTTCAGCAATCTTGGCGGCCGCCTCGAGCTTCTCCTTCTCCTGCTTGCGGCGCTTAAAGTCCTGCTCGCACAGTTCGAGGTGCACAATCTGCTTGATTGCGACCTGGCCCACGACAAACAGGACCTGCGACAGCGCATTGGTGGTGCCGCGCTGCGACGACTTGACTGGTGATGGTGCCTGAGTCTGGGTCTGAGTCTGAGCCTCGGGCAGGACAGTAGCATTGCCGTCGGCATCCATTGCCGGGAGCACAGTCGTAATGTCGCCACGCGAGGTCGGCCGCGACGACGGGGCAGAGAAGGCGATGCGGGTCTTGCGGCGGATAATGTCACTGCAGAGCACATCGGGGTGCTTCGACAGAGCATAAATGGCATTGATGGCCTGCTCGGCCACACCGAACCACTCCTTGCTATCCGACGGGATGTCAATGATCTGCGCCAGCTTCATCAGCACAGCGTGGTCGTTGGCGAGGCGTGAGAACGTCAGACTCGAATCTTTGGCAGAGCGGCCGACGGGGTTGATCCGCTGCAGCGCCACACACGTGTACTTGGCCAGCTGCAGATCGGCACGGCCATGGGCGCCCAGGCCAGTCCGCAGCATCGTCTCCATCTCGCCGACGACAATCTCTGGGTTGGCGGTGGCCAGCATGCCGAGCACGATAATGGCACCACGGCGCTGTGTCCGCGAGATCTCGCGCTTCTGCACACCGTACACCTGCCACAGCTTGGCGACAACGACCTCGGGGATCATGCCGCCCTTCATCATGGTGGCCAGCAGCTGCTCGAGCGAGGTGAGCTCGGCCGGGGTGGCGCCAAACGTGAGCGAAATCATGTTGCGTGCAATGTAGTTGGCGGCGTCGTTGGGGCCAAACGAGTCGGGCGCCTCAAAGAAGAGCCGGCGGTAGCACTCAATGAGGTGTGTCTGCACGCCCTTGCCCTCGTCGCTGTTGCCCTTTGTCCAGATAAGACGCAGCATGCGGCGGATGCCAATCTTGTTCTGCTCAATGTTGTAGGCGTCGCCAATCTCAAAGTAGTCCATGGCCTCAATGACCTCGCTCTTGTTGCGCGAGCCCAGCAGCTGGCAGATGGTCGTCGTGGCCTCGTGCAGAATGTTGATGAACTTGAGGGCCTCCGAGTAGTACTTTTTCGTCAGGGTCAGCTTGCTGATGGCCTCGGACGTGGCAGCCTCTTCCTGTGCCTTGCGGACGGCAGCAATCTTCTCCTCATCGGTCATCTCGTTGAGGCCTTTCTGGGGCGAGGCTTCGAGCTGGGTGGCCTCGTCCAACAGACCAGTCGTGTTGCCGGCACCGTCGTCGGCGCCCTTCTCGCCCAGATCGGGCGCGCCCTCTGGTGGCCGCAGCGACTGGATCTCCTCTTCGACTTTTTGCAGGCGCTCCTGGTAGTCTTTGCGCGAGAGCTGGGCGCCGTGCATGGCCGTGAAGGGGTGTGTCTTGATCAGGCAGCCCAGCAGCTTGATGGCGTTGCGGCGCACGTTGCTGCTCTTGTCCTCCAGGCTCTGGTTGGCCAGCTCAGCGGCCTTGAGGCGGCGTTTGGGGAACTTCATCTCGAGGTCGCACAGCTTGACGTACACCTGGATGGTACGCGAGCGGCAGTAGGGGTTGATATCGAGGAAACGCTCCTCGAGCACACTGAAAAAGGCGTTGAGCTGCGACTTGTGGTCCTCGCCGCGCTCCTCTTGACGGCTGAGGTAGGCAATCATGTTGCCGCAGATCTCGATGAGGGCGCAGCGCAGCGTGTAGGACTCGCTATCCATCTGCTTGATGAGCGACGCGACCTGCTTGATGACAAGGCGCGGCGCCAGCTCCGACAGCTTAATGATAAAGGTCGAGACCTGCTTGGGGCCGCGCGTGTCGTTGCTGCTAAACTCCTTGTTGCTCAGCTCGACCAGAATCTCACTGGCCAGCTGCTCGTAGTCGTACTGCTCGGACAGGATGTGCAAGAACTCGGCCATGGGCTCGGACAGGTGCTCAAAGTACGTCAGGTTCTGCACAATCGAAATCTGCGCAGCGTAGGCGTGGCCGTGGTGCTTGACGGCCATACACAGGACCTTGAAGGCGTGCATGCGGATGGGCACGGACTTGACGCGCTGCTCGCTCTCGAGAATCAGGTAGACGGGGCGGGTCACCAGGCCCATAAACGTGTCGCGCTCCGAGGTCGTCAAGAAGATCTTGCCCAGCTTGAGGCGCAGGACCTTGCACATGGTGTCGAGGGCGGTCTGCAGCTGGGCCGACGAGTCCCAGCTGGCGTCCTTGTCGTTGTCCGACGCCGCCTTCTTGCCGCGGGCCTTGCTGCTGCCGCGGGCGGCGGGCGCCGACGACGACTTCTCAGCCGCGCGGGTCTCGACGGCAGACACGGTCCATTGCAGCAGGAATCCGTAGATTTCGAGCAGGTTCTTGTGGTGCGCAATCAGGTCCTGCTCGTCGGCCTCGAGGTCGTGGTTGATGGCATCGGCCTCGGCGGACAGGCCGGACGTGATGAGGTCAAAGACCTTGCTGAGCGCATGGGTCGGGAGAAAAGATGTGTACCTGGAAGAAGAGGGTAAACGTTCAGAATGGTGTCCAGACAGACGTTGGCTTGCGCCGGAAAGACGGTTTCGTTGTGAGGTTTTGGAGGGAGTGCCCAAGGGAGTGCCCAAGGGTGTTCCAGAGGCGGCTGGCGCCGCCTTGGACGGGGTGCCGGACGGCGTGTCCAGACTAGAAGAGAGAGAAAAGGGCAGGGGGGCATGAGCAGAAGAGGATGAGTTGGAAGAGGCGCACTTGAGAAGAAACTGCAACGAGTCAAAATAGCTGCTGCGCGTAATGGCATCGGGGCTCTCTGCGACGGCATCCACAATCGGGTTGAGCACGGGCGAGATGACGGCGTTGGTCAGCGCCTCGGGGTCGTTCTCGCAGTCGAAGAGGGCGGCGTCGGCTTCGGGCGTCGGGATCGAGGCCGGGTCGCTCATGTAGAACTTGAGGGCATTGTTGATGTCGAAGGCGATGGCGTCGGCCATGATGGGCGATTAGGGGAGGGAGGGAGGAAGCGCAGCAGCGCAGACTATGCAGTTAGAGAGGAAGAGAAGAAAAGAAGAGAAGAAGAAAAGAACAAAGAAGAAGAAAACGAAAAAGAGAGAAGCAAAAGTAAAGGGTCGGTGGGAAAAGGGCGCTGCGCCTGTTGTAGGCCGTGGTCGCGAAAAGTGAAGCCACTGAAATTCCTGCAGTTCGGTTGGCGATGTTTGGCCAATGTTTTGGGTTTGCTGCAGGGAAGGCGCAGTCGAGTGGATGGGACGCGGAAGGGGAAAGTACGACCTGGGGATGTTGCCTTTGTCGGTGTACGCATACTTGTATTTTGGTGTGCTGAAAAAGGAAGGCGGGGCCTGGCAACGGCTTGTTTATGTTTACTTTCTGCAATTACCCTTTTGGGACTACCGCTAAAACAGCCCCCCGTAACACCTCGTCACCTCTTAACCCCGGCCAGGACGCGTTGTGTAGGTTTTGCCACCCCACCAAAAGCGCCAAAGGGATTGCACGCAAAAATCGCGTCACAGGCGGCCATTAGCGGGCTGTCAGCCTTCTCAGCGCGGCTTAAGCGACTTTTGGGGGAATTGTCAACAAATGCCAATTATGCCATGAACCGCCAAAAAGCACCAAAGCACATGCAGACGACGAACCACACTCTTTGAGGCGCACACACCATTACGAGCACGCACAGCATACCAATTGAGTCTTGGGCTTTCTGTGTGGTCTTTTTGTCGACTATTATTCCTATTTGTCAGTCAAAGCACTCCGTACTGAGCTAGAGCTAGACGACAACACAACGAGCATTCATCTTGACAGCTCCGACAATCAACCCTTCTTTGCCTGGGCTTGCTTCCTCTCTCTCGTCTGATCGTGTCCAGCTTTGCCACTGCGTTGTGTGGCTACTCCAGTACTCGACCATGGCCACCGGCTTACGGAGAAAGCGGTTCGAGGAGCCGTTCAAGATCCACGAGGACATGGCGTTCCGAGAAGACACGCCCATGATCAACGACGTCGTGGCGCATCTTCAATCGACATTAGGAGAGGAGAAAGAGGAGGATGACGACCAGCAGGACGGTCCTGGTCATGAGGACGATCAGGGCTACGGCGGCGAAGACGAGGACGAAGACGAAGACGAGGCACACCAAGACGACGAGGAGGTCATATTAGGGGAAGGCGTCGAGGATGACGATGACGACGATGGCGACAATGACGACGATGACGACGATGATGAAGAGGCCGAGACAGCCAAGGGCGAGGCTGAGGAAGGGCCCGACGACGACAATGGCGAGGACGAGGACGAGGACGAAGAGGAGGCTGGCGACAGCTCGGACGGCGACGCGGTCGACGAGACGGTGCAGTACGACATGGAGAAGCTGCAGGCGACGTTTCCCAGCTTTCGCAACCAGTTCCGGCTAATTAAGAGAATTGGCGAGGGTATGTTCTCCCCAGTCTCTCGTGTATTTTGATTTATTTTGATTTTGATGCATCCCCTAACACATTGCCAGGCACGTTCTCTACGGTATACAAGGCAGAGGACCTGCAGTACGAGCGCTTCGACAATTCGTGGGACCTCGACAAGGACACGGAGAAGTGGGCGTCGCCACCACTCAAGCGCACACGAACTGCCAGCGGACGCCGCCCCGACCAGCATCAACACCCCGATGAACACGACGAGCGCCACCTGTCACGAACAGGCAACAGCAACAGCAACAACAACAAACCCCGCCGCCGTGCCAAGTACGTCGCCATCAAAAAGATCTACGTCACCTCCAGCCCCCTGCGCATCCTCAACGAGCTCGAGCTGCTGCACGACCTGCGGTCCTCGCCGTCCGTCTGCCCCCTCATTACGGCGTTCCGGAGCACCGACCAGGTCGTGGCCGTGCTGCCTTACTTTCGGCACCAGGACTTCCGCGAGTACTACCGCCACATGAAGGTTTCGGACATGGCCATCTACCTGCGGTCCCTCTTTGAAGCGCTGGCGGCTGTGCATCGCGCCAACATTCTGCACCGCGACATCAAGCCGACCAATTTCCTGTATGACCCCGCGACAGGCCGCGGCGTGCTTGTCGATTTCGGTCTGGCCGAGCGTGAGGGCAGCGACACCAAGCCGTGCCTGTGCCACGAGGTCGAGAGCGTGCGCAAGGCGCGGATCCGCGCGGCCTATGTCCCCAACGCAGCGCACAACGGCTACCCCAAGTCCGACACGCGGCCCTCGCGGCGCGCCAACCGGGCCGGCACGCGTGGTTTCCGTGCCCCTGAAGTGCTGTTCAAGTGCACAGAGCAGACCACGAAAATCGACATCTGGTCGGTCGGTGTTGTCTTGTTGACTCTGCTGTCGCGCCGCTTCCCCTTCTTCAACAGCGCCGATGACGTCGAGGCCATGATTGAGATTGCCACCATTTTCGGCAGCAAGCGCATGAAGATTGCCGGCCAGCTACACGGGTGCATGTTTGAGACGACCATCCCGACCGTCGGCCGCGAGGGTTTTTCTCTCGAACGCATCATTCTCTGGAGCAACTGCCGCATCGACAATAGCAAGACCCTGGTGCCGCTGAGCGAGGACGAGAAGCTGGCTGTCAAGTTTCTGAACCGCTGCCTGGACCTGGACCCGAGCAGTCGCATCAGTGCCGAGGAGGCGCTCAAGCACGAGTTTCTGTCACCCAAGATGACGCACCGCAACAACGGCCATGGCCGCGGCCAGCAGTATGCCGACGAGGATGATGACGAAATGGACATGATCAGATAGGTGGCAAATGAGAAGGCACTTGGACAGGCGTTCACTGGGGTGGGCAAGCATAATAGGAATAGCAGGCAGGATGCACTTTGATGCACTTTAGCATTGTATAGCTGGCTGGCTGAGCAGGCGTTATTTCAACCACGTTTCAAAAAGGACAAGCAAGTGTATGGTAGTCATGTGCCAGTGCAGTGATGCCTTGATCTATCTAATGTGTGTCTATCTGTCTTGAAACTTGAAAACAGAGCCTCCATACAGCAAGTGAGCCTTCGCCTCGGTCCATCAGTCCAAAATGTGTATCCGGCCCGTCATGACTCAAGCGAGATGTTTAACAAACTCCCTTAAGAGCACTTTTCCCTGAGATCTGAGATGATCAACCTCTCCCTGAATTACGGCAATTTCACTCGTCTTTCGATTGTGATCTGACGCAATACAGTCGCTTTCGACTGAGGTCCCAGGGGGGTTCTCATCAATTTATCTTTGTTATGATTTATTTTCTGGCTATCCAAATGCTCATGTCGAACTGTTACAGTTTCAGCTGAAAATATCTAAATTTGAAAAATAAAAAGAAAACATAAATTCTTGAAAATAAGTTTCCGAAAATTATATAAGCTCAAAAAGTACAGTATCAAATATAATAGATATGTAGTAAATATATGATAAATATACAATAAATAAAATCAACCATGTACTATCGAATATACATTTGACCAGAGGCGATTTGCATCGTTTGTGACGTCTTGACTTCGACACATTCGAGAGGCACGTGCGAATAGCCCCAGGTAGACTGTAAACAGGGCTAACACGGTTAGCGACCAGTGAAAGGCAGTTTCGTTACAGCCGTCGGCAGCGGTTCGGCAGGGTGGCGGGGCGGTCTTTGGGGGAGAGAACAAAGAGAAAAGTGGGCACCACATGCGAATACAGCGCCTGGTACAGCGCCCCAGGCCCCTGCTTCCAGCGGCCGGTTGTTCTCCGCATCGCGTCACTGCGCAAAAATAGCGTAGGAACGAAAAAAACCAAGATAATCAATTGACGACATCACTTGTGCCAGCCTTGCGAAGCGACAGCACCCACACGACCACGACCACGACAACCGTCACGACAACCGTCACGACTCGACCTACCCTACTACTCCTGCACGCTCTATCGTCACCTTTGGTGACTCTTGACTGTTAAAATGTCCGCTGCTGCACCCGTGGCGGCGGCTGATGCCGGCGGCGGCAAGAAGAAGAAGACGCCGAGCCCGCTGCGGTCGATTCTCGCCGGCTCGACGGCGGGCGCTGTGGAAATTGGTAGGCCCCCGCTCCAGGCACTCAATCAAATTGTTCATTGCTCATCGCTAACGTCCAGCCATCACGTATCCTGCCGAGTTTGCCAAAACGCGCACACAGCTGAACCGCCGGCTCGCCGACGGCCAGAAGCTGCCGTGGCCCAAGTTTGGCCCGCAGTGGTACGCCGGCTGCACGACGCTGATCATTGGCAACTCGGCCAAGGCGGGCATTCGCTTTGTCGCGTTCGACCAGTACAAGCGCATGCTGGCCGACGAGAACGGCAAGATGACGGGCCCGCGGACGGTGCTGGCCGGTTTCGGTGCCGGCGTGACGGAGTCGCTGCTGGCGGTGACGCCGACCGAAAGCATCAAGACGACGCTGATTGACGACCGCAAGCTGGCCAAGCCCAGACTGCGAGGGTTTCTGCATGCCGTCCCGATTATTGCGCGCGAGCGCGGCCTGCGGGGCTTCTTCCAGGGCTTTGTGCCGACGACGGCGCGCCAGGCCGCCAACTCGGCCGTGCGGTTCTCGTCGTACACATTCTTCAAGCAGCTGGCCGAGAGCTACACGGCACCCGGCGAGAAGCTGGGCACCGTCGGCACGTTCAGCATGGGCGCGCTGGCGGGGCTGGTGACGGTGGCTGTGACGCAGCCGCTGGACACGATCAAGACGCGGATGCAGAGCATTGAGGCGCGGTCGGTGTATGGCAACAGCTTGCGGTGCGCAAGCATCATCTTCAAGCAGGAAGGCCTGCTGACGTTCTGGAGTGGTGCCCTGCCTCGCCTGGCGCGGCTGGTGATGAGCGGCGGTATTGTCTTTACCATGTACGAGAAGAGCATTGACCTGATGGACCGGCTGGACCCCAACTCGAAGTACATATAGAGGCGTACTGTGTGCAGTGTGCTGTGTACTGTTTTTTTCTTTCTTTCTTCTTTCTTTTCACTGTTATTTAGGTTTTTATTGTATTCGAGTCACAAAAGTCACGTCAATTTAGACAAGTTCAAGATTATTTATTTCTATAGGAGAGGTATCATGTGAGGTGCAAAAGAGCCAGAATGGATAGAATATCAGTTCTCCTCTCCTGTTTCTTTCCGTACTTTTGTTTTTGTTTCGTCCACCCATCTAGCCGTTCCAATGCAGCCCAAGATCGTCACGCCCTCGCTTTTTTTGTAAATGTACAGTCCTAGAACGCCGTGCAATGCAGTCACCGTGGTGGTGTTGTGTTTTTGTCGTAGTTTTTCGTCCTTGTTCGGTTTTGTCGACTTTGTCGACTTTGTCCTCGTCTTCGTTCAGTTTTGTCGACTTTGCCCACTGTTTTTGCCCCGTCTCGTCTCGTCTCGCCGCCGACTTCGTCGTCGTCTCGTCTCGTCTCGTCTCGTCTTTGGCTTCGCCTCAGACGTCGACTACGACAAGCGAAACATTCCGCCCAGCCGCTTCTTCACCCGCCCCAGGAAACTCCGCTTCGGCGCCTCCTCCAGCTCCGTCATCAGATCCGAATAGTACGTCGGGTTGCTCCGCGGCTCCATCAGCACACCCGTCGTCAGGCGGTGCTGCTTCTTGTAGCGGTCGTCGAGCAGCGAGTACAGGGCATTGATCTGCCGCAGCTGGCCCAAGTCGTCCGTGGGCGGGTTCGCGGGTGCGCGGCCGGTGGCTTTCTGGAAGGCAATATCGCTAACGGGCGATGCAGACGAGCGGCGGCCACTGAGACGGTCGGCAAGGTGCTGGCCGCCCAGCAGTTCTTGGAGCTGGACGTCTGGGCGCAGCTGGTCCTTGGGCCAGCGGGCAAAGGCCGCCTTGTACTGTTTGGTGAGGAGCTATCAAGTTAGCGACGAGTGGCTGTCAGTCGAATGCCAGGAGGGAACATACACTCTTCAGACCCGACATTGTGGTTGTTGGCGTCGAGTGTTGAGTGATCTGACGTATCGTTCGCAAAGTCGCAAAATCTCGAAAAAGTTTACACAATACGACGTACGACGTAAAAGGCAATGCCCGCCGATGATAATTGTGGCGTGTGATTGGCTGCATTCTTGAAGTAAAAGTGGAGACTCGACCAGGGACGAAAGCAGACGACAGGCAAGTGATGCCCCACAAACAAGGCACCAACTTTTGCACCAACTTTTGCCAGCTGCATACTCTTACTCCGTACTCCGGTACTAATTCGGGGTATTTCCGTTTGTCTGGGACAGGGCTGTGCCTCGTTGGTGGAAAGCGGTGGAACTCCACTGAAGACAGCGCCATAGCCTCGTGTGCTCAGGCTCTGTGCTCTGTGCTCTGTGCTCTGTGCTCTTTGCATACGCCAACAGGCCTAAAAACCTCTACAGTTTCGCCCCCTCGTTCCGGCGCTTCCTCTTTTCTTGGGAGTTAGTCCGTAGCCCCCTGTCAGTTCTAGGCAGCGCCCAAAACGACCCAAACCCCTAAAGCCGCCTGTCAATGCACGCTGGTTAGCCCCTAAGCCCCTGGAAAAGAGAGGCCGCGCAACAGCCAAGACTCATACAAGTGGCACTCGAGGCGCTCATCTCGCTGTCGTGTCCGCTTTGTCTCGCCCGCCTCCCTTTCCCGTCTTCGTAATCTCTCACCCACTCTCACTCGGAGCCACCTCCTCTTGCTCCTACTCCTACACCACCTGCATTCCTTCCCAACCAAACCCACTTGGCGATCGTCGCTTCTTCATCTTTGACGTCTGCCTCGACTTTCGCTCTGACCTCTGCTTTCCTTTCTTTCGACATCGACAGCGCACAGCAACACCGCGTGCGTCTTCTTCGACTTGTCGACGCTCTATCGACATCCTCTCCTTTGCTCTCTCCCTCTTCCCGACGGCAACGCCTCCTTTGAAACCGCCAAGCCGTTGAATCCACTTCATCATTTGAGCACATTTCCCAGTGACAGCGATAGCCAGCGACAACACCCCGTTACGAACACGACTCTACAGTGCTTCCATAACATCACCAACTCAACATCCTCAACATCACACCTCCTCACACACCGGTTGTCCTGCCGCAGCCATGTCGGCACGGTACGCACGGGTGCATGCCCAGGACGGCGACGACGAGAACCTCTTGAGCTCGCCGACAACGCCCACAACGCCCACAGCTCCCACCGCCAACGCAAACGACAACCTCTTCTCCCCCAACCAGACCATCCCCAACTCGCCCCCGCCCTCCTTTCGCTCCCGGACATCGTCGCAGTCGCCCCATGGCCAGGCCGTCAGCAATGGCCGGCGGCACGGCACCGCCTCGACGCACACGACCAATTCGGTTGTCGACCCGGCCCTGGCGGACGCATTTGGGGAGGATGACGACGACGTCCATAGCGACGCCTCGGACAGCGACGAAGACGCCGACGACCGGCAGCGGTTGATGCGGAGTCGGGATGCGCTGCGGCCAATGCGGGCGCCGGCGTGGATGACGACGCCGCCGACGCAGACGGGCGCTGGTCAGGGCGCTGGTCAGGGAGACTCGTCCGACTCGGGCAGTGCTCAGGATACACCCTCGTCGACGTCACCGGCACCGGCACCAACACGGCGGCCGGCCACATCTGCCACATCCTCAGCTACACCCACGACAGGCCGTGTCTACGGCGGCGGCATCCAGTCCGACGGTGTCTTTTCGAACCTGACGGCACGTCCAGAACCGGGCGAAGAGAAGGATGAATTGCCTCCGGTGAGTGCCATACCATTCTTGCACAGTTTATAGTTTATTTCACAGTCTATTTGATCACAGCACTGACAACAGCAGACCTACGAACAGGCAGCGGCCGACCAGGCCCCGCCGTACTGGGAGACCACCATCCTGGCGCCCCACCTCGGCGGCCCCGACGATGTCTATGTCGACGGCATGCCCGTCGGCTCCGTGTTCTCCTTCATCTGGAACGGCATGATCTCCATGTCCTTCCAGGTTGTCGGCTTCTTGCTGACATACCTACTGCACTCGACCCATGCGGCCAAGAACGGCTCGCGCGCTGGCCTCGGCATCACTCTGATTCAGTACGGCTTCTACCTGAAGGGGAATAGTGACGACGCCGGCGGTGGCGGCGGCGGTGGCGGTATGGCCGCCGCCGGTGCCGCTGCTGCCAAGTCGTCCGACGGCTATGCGGCCCCGCCCGATCCGAATGCACACAACTTTGACCCCTCGGCTGTCGGCACGGGTGCCACCGCCGGTGGTGGAGGCGGTGACGGCATCGGCGCGAGTCTGTCCGACCTTGCCAGCAGCGAATGGGCCGCCTATGCACTGATGATTGTTGGCTGGCTCATCCTGATCAAGAGTGTCAGCGACTTCTTGCGGGCACGGCGGCACGAGCAGCTGGTGCTGCAGAGCCCGGACCGCGGGCTGGGTGTGGCCGTCATTGCCGAGGACGAAAACCCGGAGCATGTCGTGTAATATGTCGTGTAATCTTTGTTGTTGCGACCATTCTTTTTGACGTTTCTTTTGTGTTTTTCCTGTTTGGTGTTTTCTGGTGGCATACTTATACTTATCGGGGTCTTTTCTCTCTTCTTTTATGCAAGCACAACAACCATCCTTTATCTCTTTTCCTTGTCAAATCAAGCTGTTCTTGCTCTTTCCTGCAAACACGTCTGTATTCTGCGATGTGCCTTTTCGCTCGCGTGACGTCTCCAAGCAATGAAGTTGAGAAATGAGTGCTGAACTGGTATGTAACCTTTGACGGGTACATAAAACTAGATCTCTGCTTGTCCGTGCTTCTACGGCAAAGTGCTCCGTACTGTCACGTCTGTTATCGCTGTCGATCCTCGAGGCTGCTGTGACGCAAACGATGGCCGCTGTGGAGTGACTGTTTTAGCGGGGCTCGCCAACAGCCGGCAGTGGACCGGTGGACCTGCGGTGGACCAGTGGATTTAGCAGTCGCCACCCACTTACATCAAGCATCTGAAGCTACGGAGTACATCCATACAACTCGCTCACAACTTCTCAGCTTCACTCAACTTCACCCAGCACCACACATCTCTTACTCTCTCACAACCACAAACCACAACACCACACCTCTTACCATTACAACTTCATCAGCGCCCACACAACTCATCGTGGCAGGCCTCTTCAGACGCACCGCCCGGGCCCTGTTTCCCCGCCTGCCGTCGCCGTCGCCATCGCCCGTGTCAGCATCATCTTCTTCCTCGCCGCGGCCCCGCCACAGATCCCTGTCGAACATGGCCTGGCGCAGCTCCGGCGAGTCTTTGGCGGAGCTCGTCGACAACCTCTGCACCAACCGCATGATTACCGACGAGCGCGTCCGTGCAGCCTTTTTGCGCGTCGACCGCGCCCACTATGCGCCCCGCAGCCCCTACAAGGACGCGCCGCAGTCGATTGGGCACGGCGTGACCATTTCGGCGCCGCACATGCACGCGCTGGCCGTGCAGCACATGATGCCGTTTGTCGTGCCAGACGACGCTGCCGGCCGGCCTGCACCCAGGGTCTTGGACGTCGGCAGCGGCAGCGGCTACCTGACACACCTGCTGGCCGAGCTCGCCGGCCCCGACGGCCAGGTTGTCGGCGTGGAGCACATTTCCGAGCTCTGCGAAACGGGCCGGGCCAACATGGCCAAGAGCGAAGGCGGCCGCGCCCACTTGGAATCGGGACATGTCAAGTTTGTCGTCGCGGATGGGCGGAAAGGAGCGCCAGCACCATTCGCAGACGGAGGGTTCGACGCCATCCATGTCGGCGCATCGGCGGCCCAGCTGCACCCCGAACTGGTCGATCAACTGAGAAGCCCCGGCCGCATTTTTATTCCCATGGACGACGAGGGCGACGACTCTGGCAACCAGTCGGTGTGGACGGTTGACAAGGCGGCGGACGGCACCGTCACCAAGAAGCGGCTGTTTGGTGTGCGGTATGTGCCGCTGACGGATGCGCCGAGGTGAGAGGATGAGAGGATGAGAGGATGCGATACCTGTATATGACGTTGATTTTGTATGCCACAGACTGCAAGGCCTGGCCATATTCAAGGCTAGGAAGCAATGTTTATTACTCACATCAAAGGATACAAGGTCCATAAACCATCGTGGTCATGTATCATACGGCATGGTTCATCACCATTCTCGTCGTGGCCAAGGCTGCATCTGCCGCAAATCCGCAAATACTTCTCACTGTCGACCTCGGTTACGCTTCATATACGTGGTACCGGCGTCCGCAATGCCTCCACTGTGTTGACTGTCTGGAAAGGCATCCGGTATGCTCAGCCACCCGTTGGACGTCTTCCATGGCAGAGGTTGCGTGAGAAGGTGCCAGAAAAAGAGGCGAGAAAAGTAAGATTGACGAGCAGCTGGGTTGTCATTTCAATACAAGAAGAAAAGAATATCGCTGGATGGCTTGTCCCCGTTTCCAAAGTCAACGTAAATAGTAACAACAACAACAAAAGTGCAACAAAAGTGAATCCTCCCAGTCTAAATATGCATTTCTTTATCTAAAATATAAAATATATGCCATGCCATGCCAGAGAGAAGACAACAATGAGACAATAAGGCCGTAGACAGAGTGGGGTGAAAAAAGTAAGAGCTCGAGTGACAATAAAGGTATTAAATTAGAATGAAAATCAAAAACCAAAAACCAAAAGTCGCTTTAGGTCATGATAAAAATGACAGATACAAAAAACAACAACAATTAACAACAACAACAACAACAACAACAATTAACAACAACAACAACAACAACAACAACAACAACAACAACAACAACAACAACAACAACAACAACAACAACAACAACAACAACAACAACAAACTGAGGCGCCGCTCGACAGGCTACTGCTTCTGCGACCCAATGCCGAGGATCCGGCTGCCGAGGGCTTTGTAACCACCGCCAGACGGAGTTCCGGCAATGGGTGACACTGCCTCGCTGTCCACGCCCTGTGTCAGGATCATCGACTGCTGCATCGGGTCGTCGTCGCCCACAAACGTCCAGCTCTCTTCCGGCTCGTCGTCGTCGTCGTCGTAGGCGTCACCGTCACCACCAGAATCGTCGCCGCCAGCACCACCACCCGGACTGCTCATGCCACCACCGCCCCGCAGCATGCCCGACTTGACAGCCTTTTCGTGCACAAGCGACTTGGCATACTCCATGTCGCGGTAAATGCACTGGATCGCCGTGTCGACGCCATTCTCCTTGCGGATGTCCTCGCCCAGCACAGCCGCCTTGCGCACCATGCGTTCCGAGTTGGTGGCTTCCCAGAGCGCGCGCGCAAAGGACATGGCGCCCCATTTTTTGAGGCAGATACCCACTCCCAAATCTTCGACGCGCTGGCCAAAGAAGAACTGGTCGCCGAAAAAGGGGCGGATAATCGTCGGGATGCCCGCTCTCAAAGAAGCGCCCGTGGTGCCGGAGCCGCCGTGGTGGGCGGCAGCGTCAATCTGGGCAAAGAGCCAGTCGTGCGGGGCCGACTTGATGGAAAAGATTTCGGGCGGGAGCTCGTCTTCGGCGGGTGTCGGAGCTGCAACTGCTGTGTTGCCATCCGTGTCCTTGGCCACCATCCGATCCGACCAACCCTTTGACAAAATACAGCGGACATCCGCCTTGAGCACGGCATCAATCACTTCCTGTGTCATCTTGAGCGGGTCTGCGACCACGATCGAGCCGAACCCGACATAGACAATCTTCTTGCGGTCGGCGCGTGCCTTGGCGATAAAGTCGAGCAGGTCCTGCGGCGGTGTCCAGGCCTCCTTCTCTTTTTTCTCTTTTTTGTCCGAATCCGCAGAGTCCTTGCCATCCTTGCTATCCTTGGCCTCCTTCTCCTTCTTGATGCCCGTGCCTTCGTCCAGGAACCAGTAGCCCGTCACGCGGATCCAGTCGCTGTAGTCCAGCGGCGGCGGCACCACACACGCACTAAAGTTGTACAGGAACGGCACCTTGTTGACCTGCAGCTTCTCCAGCGAAGTATTGCGCATGCCCAGCGTCTTGTTGCGCCAGCGGTTGATCTGGCCGGCTGTCGCCTTCCAAAACACCGTCTCAAACATGGTGTACGAGAAGTGGTTGTAGGCGCCGCCCATCTTGCGCTCCGGCATCAAGAAGGCGTGCGGGTAGGCGCGCGTGCGCGTCCACGGCATCGTGAATGCCCGGAAATACGGAATCTGCAGCTTCTCCGCAATGTGGATGCCGGCCATGGCACTGGGCGACTCAATCAGCAGGTCCGAGCCCTGGCAGGCTGTCCATGCCGATGCCAGCAGCTCGTCGATCCATGTGCGCATCTTGGAGTTGGCCTCGCGCAAGAACTGAAACGTAAATGTGCCGTTCTCGATGCAGATGCGCATCAGCTCGCCCGGGTCGCCCTCGACGCGGCCATAGTCGAGACCGTGGCTGCGGATCCAGTCTTCAAACTCAGGGTGCGTGGCGATGCGCACCTGGTGGCCTTCGGCCAGCAGGCCGCGACCGAGGGCAATGTATGGCTGCACATCACCACGCGAGCCGATCGTCAGACAGGTAATGCGCAGGGGCTTGGGCGGCTTGAAATTGAGAAAGGACGCTTTGGGGTCGTCAAACAGGATGGTGGGTGCCTCGGTCATGAGTGCCGACTGGCGCAAAATCTTGCGGTTCTGGCGCTCCTCCTTGGTCTCGGCTGACACGACCGCCTTGGCGGCAGAGACGGCATGCTCGGTAGCCTCAGCGGGGGTCTCGGCGTGCTCATCCATACGGGCAGCGGCCTCTTCGCGGGCTTCTTTCAGGGCATCACGTTCCGCAAGCGCCTGCTCTGCATCGGCCTTGTCCTCTTCATTGAGGATGCCCGACGCCCTCATCGAGCGGGCCTTTTCCAGCAGGTGCAGGAGCGTAATGGCACAGTCGTCGCGCATGTCGGCCTGGTGGAACTCAAAGAAGAGCTCCTCGTGACCACGAATGACCACCACCAGACCCGAGTACGTGAAGCGGAAGCCCTTTTCCTTGGTCACATTCTCAATGTCCTTGAGCGGCAGGATCAGCTTGGTGCGTGTACCGGGCACCAGGCTGCGGAAGCAAAAGTAGCGCTGGCTAATGTAGATCTTGCCGTACAGCGGGAGCACGCGCATGATGGAGCCAAAGTACGTGGCTTGCAGCTTCTCGGTGTCGGGGAGGGCGAAGTGTTCGCGGAAGTGTTCGTTGGAAACGATGGCGTCGGCCATGGACATGCCGGGTTCACCGTCGGGATTGCCGTCCTCGGCGTGCGGGGTGAGTGCGGCATCATCGTAATGTTGGCGACCGCCCTTCCACATACCCGAAACCTTTTCGACGTAGCCCATTGACTCGGTCGCCAGTATAGTGCTGACACGGCGTGACTGGCGGTTCAGCCAGCCAGCATAGGCACCGGCGCGCTGCAGCGGATAGGTGCCAATACGCGCCAGGTTCTGGGCCAGGCCCTCATCGCTGTCAGCCATGTCGTCGGCAGTCTGCTCGTTTGGCCTGTTTTGAACGAGGCCTGTCGTGGCAGCATGGTGTGGCAGGTGTGGCTTGGCGGGATTGGTTCGCGGCTTGGGCGAGGAAGTGCCTGCTTCAACTGTAGGGTTTTGGAAGACTTCGCTGCCGTGCAGAATCTGGCTGGCCGACGGGTCGTCGCTGGATGAGGCGGCCAAGTTCGAGAAGCTGATTTGGCTCGGGTCCTCGACCGACGACTGCATGAACGAGTCGACCGAGTCGTGCAGATCGACCGACTGCTGCTTCTGCTTGTGCGTGGCCGACTGGCTGCGGGCGCTGATCTTGCGCTGCTGCGACGATGCTCTGGCACCTGAAGGAGAAGAAGCGCCCTTGACCCGGTCGCTGAAACTGCGGCGCGGCGAACCGCCACCGAATGCCTGGTTCATATCCAGACTGCGGCGGCTGGGCCCAAAGGACGAGCGCAGCGCGTCAAAGCTCGCGCGCGGGATCTCGCCGCTGGCACGAGGGCTGCTCGCTGCGGTCGGGGGTGCGGGCATGAGTGTGGCGCGGACGGAGTCTTGCAGTTTGGGAGGTTTTGAGGCCGAGGCGGACCCCGACATGGAAATGCGTTCCTGGCCCGCTCCAAAGGCGGCACTGCCCGTCGAGTCTTGCGAGAAGCGGTCGTCGGTTCCTTGGCCAGCCGGCGGCAGGTCAAGACGGCGGCCGTGCTGGCGGTTGGGCGTGCCGGTGCCGCTGTGGTCATTGTCGTCACCGCCGTTGTTGTTGGCATCCACAAGAATCTTGAGGACACGAACGGCGTCCTTGCCCAGGTCGAAGAAAGAAAAGAAATACTCGTCAATGGCAAACGTCTCGTCGTTATCGATGACGCGGATCTTGCAAGTCTCGGTGAACTCGACCATGGCCTGGGTCTCTTCGACGTCGATAACGTTCTCAATGGGCAACGAAATCTTGACGCTGTCGCCATCGTTGTGTGACCGAAAGATGACGCGCTGCAGGCTCTTGACCCACTCCTTGGCGCTGGCGGCGCTGTCGGCGCGGAAGTAGTAGGTGCGGTTGTTGGTGACGACCTGGAAGTGCAGGCCGTCCTTTTCTTTGTCGGAGAGCGTGGCCGAGATGGCGTACCGGAGGTCGATCTGGCCGTGGGGGAAGTACAGCTGCTGGGAGTCGCGGTAGTACGAGAAGACATCGCCCTTGAGACGGAACCAGTAGCGGTTGTATCTGGGGTTGCGTTTGCCCGACTTGGCGAGATGGCCCGACTTGGCGACCTCGTTGGCCTTTTTGGGCAGGTACGCATAGAAGCAGATGTGGCGCGACGTAATGTACATGTAGCCCTGCAGCATGACGCTCTGCAGCAGCCAGCAGGGGTACTCCTCGATGACTTCCTCGGGCTTGTCAAACTCAAAGATCTCCATCAGGCGGCGGGACAGCATCGTGGGGCCGCCTTCATCGGCGTGGACAAAGTCGCTGCCGCGCTTGTCCTTGTCGCTCGACTTGCGGTCGCGGTCGATATCGAAGCTGGGACGCAGGGACGCCTGCTCTTTGGCCTCGAGCATACGGCTCATGACGGAAATGCTGCGGACGCTATTGCTGCGTTCGGTGCGTGTAACCTGGATGCTGGGGGGATTGTTGGAGCCGCGCTCGGAGCTGGCGGCATACTCGGCTTCGGATGTAGCTCCGCTATCGCGGGGAGGATGGGTCTGGGTCGAGGAGGGGGTACCACCAGAGCTCTCCGCTTCGGCATCGGCATCCTCGTCTTCCTCGAGAATACGGCTGCTGCCGGTGCCGCTTGCTCCTGCATTTTTGGACGACTTGGACGACTTGGACGAGGGACCGGACGAGGACCGTCGTTTGCTGGACGAGAGCTTCTGCTTGAGGGACGGGAGGGAGCGCATGAGTTTGTTGTCGGAAAAGCGCGAGCGGCGATCGCCGTCTTTAGCGCCAGTGCTGCTGGTGCTGCCCGAGCTCTGGTGGCGGGTGAAGATGGTGGACTGGGACAGGTCACTGGCGGGTTTCTTGCCGCTCTTCTTGGACGACGAGCCGGTGGCAGGGAGGACTGTCGTAGCAGCTCCATCACCACCAAAGTGGTCGCCTTCGCCTTCGCCCTCGCCGCCGTCATCTTCGTCGCTTGAGCGGTCGCCAAATCGGTCGTTGAAATCGACGGTGGAGCCAGCAGCAGCGAGCATGCTGAAGACGCTCTGGTTCATGTTGTAAAAGACGCCCTTGCCTGAGACGATGGGGCGGATGACCTCTTCATCGCCGCCCTCGTCATCTTCTCGTTGTAACCGCTCGGGGAACTCCATGGTTTTGGGTGTGCGTTGAGCACCGCTGGCACTCTCCTGGCGGCGCTTGACAAGCTTCTTAAGCTTGTGGCGGCTGCTGCTACGGCCGGCTTCGTCTTCGGAGTGGCGGGGGCTCGCAGGGGACAGCGGGGAGGCTGCAAGCGCGGTCGCGAGAGCTGATGTGGATGCGGATGTCGATTGTAAAGACAAGCGGCTTGGCAGACGGAGGCCGTGGCTGTGACTGTGTTTGTGATAATGGTGCTTTTTCGTCGATGCGGAGGGCGTAGTCGGGGAAGCAGTGCCTGAGACGGTTCGTGAGGGGCCAGGCGACGATGACGCAGAGGGATTTGCAGACGGGTTTGCGGACGGGTTTGCGGACGGGTTTGCGGACGGGTTTGCTGACGTGATTACGGATAGAGAAGCAGCAGCAGCAGTCGGAGCTGGGAGTGTGGCAGTCGAGGAGGCAGTTGTGTTGGTATTAGTATCACGATTACTGACGTTCGAGGCTGTCGAGGAGAGCGGCGGCGGGGTTTGGGTCGGTGTTGGGGTCTGCGAGGTTGCAGCCGTCGGCGCTGCTGGATCTATTGGCGGCGCCATAGTAAAAAAGTGAGAGGAGTGAGGAGGAGGGTACTATCGGCTGGCCCGTTGGAGATGGGCGGGTTTGCACTGTCGTAGGAACGTCGTAGACAAGGCAGCAAACACGCGAAAAAGGGCTTGCTATGCAAAGCAGGTTGCAGACGTCGAATCAGCGGCCGTTGTCGAGACAGGAACTGGCTATCTGGTTGGTTGATGTATCGGATTCAGGAGCCTTCAAAAGCAAGGCGGCCTGCTGCAGGAGAAGAGAGAAGGGTTGCTTTTGGATGTCAGTCACAGGTCTCGCTGAAAAGCGAAAAGCGGTAGGAAAGAGGCTTGTGATTGTAATGCTGGCTGGGCTGAAGTGAAGGGCTAGGGCAGGCAGGCAGGGGCCTGGACTTGGTGGCAGAGACAAGTGGAGCGTGGGTGACCAGGAGTGTGGGAGGAGTGGGCTAGAGAGTCCAGGCTTGGGGGGTGTGGTCTAGCGGCTCATTCGCGGGTCTTAGGGCCTGGACGTGGGACGGACCCGCCGGGCAGGGCAGGACAGGACAGGGGGACTTTCTGGCGCAGGCAACGACGCCTGGAGAGGACCGAGTGAGATGTCTCGACAGGCGGGTGTTTCTCTTTGCGTACCTTTTCGAAATTGTCGTGTGGGCTTGATCCCGGATGGGCACCGACAAACGACTGTGGGAGTAGGCACGGGCCTGTTGGCTTTGGCTGCCTAGCCGGCAATGGAGCCCTTGTTCCGGGGTTGTCTTCCTTTTCGATGTTCCTTTCCGACGACTGATTTGCTTTTCTCGATGGACTTGGTCGTCGTAGATCCAGTGCTTTCAATCAAGGCGCGCAGGTGACCGTGGGGATGACTGTGGTTGCAGTGGTGGAACAGTGCATCTGCAGGATGGAAAGCGGGTATTGGTTGGTTGGAGGAGGATATACTCCGGAGTTGCCTTGAGCTGGTGTTGTTAGTATGGATGGAGAGTGTGATGGAGGTGATGGGAACGGTTGACATCAAAGAAGGCGACGATGTACGATGAAGGGTTTCGCGGCAAAACCGGCCGATAGACAAATCAAGAAAGGTCGTTGTAAAGGCCGTTGTGTATATTTGATGTTTGATGTCGCTCTTGATGTCGGAGGTCGGCATGGCCGGGATGGAAGGACAAGACAATAAAGGAAAAAAAAAAAAAAAACAGTGACGGGGGAACACGGTAAACAAAGGAAGAGCGGTCTTACATGGGTGTGTGTGGTGGTATCTGCGTTTGTGTGGTCACACTTTGATGGCAACTGGCACACGGAATGCGGATAGGCGTACGTCGTACGGGACGAAGAACGGAGAGCGGAGAGCAGAGAACGAATAACGCACAGCGAACGACGAAATAACGAATAATAGCGAGCGGACGCGAGAAGCGACGCGATATGATGTCGAAGAGAAAGAGAGAAGAGAGAGAGAGAATAGGGACAATAGGTAGCCGGCAGAGTCGACAAGAGAAGTAGCTTGATAGGAAACGAAACAAACCCCAACGGGAACGAAAAGTAAAAAGTAAAAAGGATAAAGGATAAGGGATCGAGGACTAGAGAAGAAGGACGAAATAGGGCTAAAAGGGCAAATAGGGCAAATAGGGCAAATACTGAGCAAGAGAACGATTAGCGAAAGGGGAACGCTCAGATTGGCTGTTGGCTGATGGATGATGGCTGGCTTGTTAGTCCATAGCGCAGGATAGAGGAGATAGGAGAGTGCACGCGCTCAATGACGAAGGCGGTGGATTAGAGGATACGGATAAGAGATAGGGGGCGTGGTAGGATGGTCAAGATGGTGATGGCAGTTGAGGTTAGTTTAGAACGAAGAAACGGAAGGGCGTGACAGCTGATAAGGAGACTGGGAGAGAATAGGGGAGTAGGGGAATAGGGGAGAGAGAGTCCTGGCACGAGATGGGGCAGGAGATGGATTAGGCAGAGGCAGCGTCGTTTTGGGAAAGAACGATCTTGTGGTGATGTTGGTGAATGCGCGCGTTTACCGTGCACTGTGACGATTGTGAGGAAGGTGCGCCCGGTATTTGGTGCTGAGCATTTCGCATTTTGGGCAGGCGCAACCGACTGCCGTAGCAGGTGCTGGAATGGCACACGATCGCGTCACATGGGGCTGGGCCCATTGGAAGCTAGTGCGAATTGTTGGCACGTTTTGGCAGCCTGGCTTGGCTTGGCTCTAAGTGGCCATTCATACTGTGTGCTGCACAAATAGCACTGTCACGATATGGTCAAATATGGATGCTGCAGTTCTGACAACTACGACGTAATTATGGCTAGGTACTACATGGATCAGATGCTAAGATGCACGTCTTTTAAATATTGAGGTCTTGGACAATGTTGATAGCTCTTCACAAAAAGTCGTACTGTATTATCCTCAACCTCACAAGTTGCCCGCAACAGAACCATGCTAAACACATAAAGAACATAAATAAACCGCCAGGCCATACCAGACCCCCAGAGCGGACCAGACCGTCGTCCACCAACTCCCCATGTACCATAACTATGTGACGCCTTTTCTTTTTTCTCGTCTTTGGCATCAGTGCCCCAGCTTGTGTCCTCCGACGCAACTCACATCCACAGTGTCAACTTGCCCGTCGCGTTGCCGCCGGCCACCCAGTTCTTCGTTGGGTGGAAATGTGCCACTGCAGGCACCGCCGTAATACCGTCGCCGTCAAGCTGGCCCAGCTGCTCGCCCGTGGCGCCCGCATACACGTCCACAAACCGATTCATGTTTCCGACGGTGAACCTGTGCACGCCGCCGGGCGGGTGCCGCTGCCACTGCGGCTTGAGGATGGTCACCCATCGGCCGGTCTGGTTGTTGTGGCTGATTTTGTGGGCGGGCTTGGTTTCGTCTTCACGGAGCGATTGGCCGGGCTTCCATGTGCCCTGGACGGCCGAAAAGTCGTACACGCGAATGGTGTCGTCGTACGACGTCGTGGCAATGTGCCCGCCGGGACCCCAGGCGGCGTGCGAGACAGACAGCCGGGCCGGGTCCTCGCCCAGCATCCACGGCCGGTCGACCTTGTCGCCGTCTTCGTCCTTGTGGGTGACAATCTTGCGCAGATCCCAAATCTTGAGGGTGCGGTCGAGACTAGCGGTCGCCACGAGATGGGGCTGGCGGGGGCTGAGGGAGAAGCCGCCAATTTTATGGTTGTCGTGCAAGCCGGGCCAGATGGTGGTGGCCGATGACGGCTTGGCGCGCAGGTCGTGGCGGCCCAGTGTGCCGCGCAACGTCGAGAAGTAGACGAGGTTGTGGTTATCGGACGCGAAGTCCATGCATGAAATGGCCATGTCGGATTCGTTGTCGTCGGGCGGCGCGTAGACTTCGACGGACTTCTGGGCCTGGATGTCGAGTTTCCGGATGGTGGTGTCGTAGGAAGCCGTGTAGACAGACGAGGGGTCGCTGTCCAGTACGTGGATGCTCGAGATGGTGCGGGCGTGAGGCTTGAACCCGAGGATAACAGGTTCAGGCGCGTCGGCCTCTTCATCGTCGTCGGCGTCCTCCTCCTTGACCGGCACGTCGGGTTCCTGTGATGCGTCGAAGATGCCGAGGCGGCCCTCCTTGTCGCCGGCAAAAATGATGGGCTTGTCTTCCGTCGGGTGGAAAGCCATGGCATAGATGCGGTCTTTTGTCAATTTGAGGTCTGGACTGTTAATCTTCTGGCATCTGGCGTAAATTTGATGAGGTCCAGCTGCGAGTAAGCACTTACCCTTCACTTCAAACTTCTCGTACAGCTCAAGGCCGTTCATCTCTTGCCTCAAGGCCTTCAGTTCCTTGTCGGTCGTCTCCTGCACATCCTCGTCGGTAAACGTGCGGACACCAGGTCGTACGCCGGGTCGTGTGCTTGCACCAGTTGACGACAGCTCTTTCAAGCCAGCGAGTGTGCCCTGCCACCGCCCGTCCACTTGCATATCGCCCAAGCTCAAATCACCACTGATGCGTATCCGCTTATCGCGTGCCGACTCGCCAATTCCATATTCGAGTACTCCATTGCCGTCGCCCTCCAGCTTGCGCTTCAGTGTCTCTGGATCGGCTTCGATGCCGGCCACACGCGCACTCCGCCGCGTCGGCATTGGCGACTCGCGCTTGACGGGTTCCGAGCGGCGTGATGGCCGCTTCTTTGTGGAGGAGGGTGTCGCGGCATTCTTTTTATTCGCCGAGGCGACGGGGCCGAAGACCTTGGCAGACGTCTTGGAGATGCTGTTCAAAATCTCGTTATTGACTTTGGCGTTCTCCGCTCGCCGCCGCTCCCACGCCGTCAGGCCTGTCGTATCCGCCGAGGGGGCCATTGCATCTGCAGGTGTGATTCTGTGATTTCGGATTGAATGTGCGTTCTGGAGAGGAATTGTCGTAAAGTGTTGCTGCGTTTGCAGAAAAGGTGCTCGGTGCAGTCGGTGATGGTAAAGTGAGCGATGGAACGGGGAAAACGCGCTTTCTCCTGGCGCAGGCCAATTCCCCAGTCGCCGTCGCCAAATCACGCGTAAAGTGCGTGCGTGCAAGTCGGGTGGGCCGCTCCTTCCACTATTGGCACAGCTCCAGGACCCACCTGCCGTCTTCACCCACTACTCCGTACCTCCTTCCATGAACGCTCTCGAAAGTCAACAACAACAAACAAACAAAAGGATTTCCTTTTTCTAACAACAAATCAATTTGCACTATCGATCCTTCACACTTCTTTCTTCACCAACAAGCCGACACACTCAACGCCCAACACAACAACCGCTCACGGCATGACAGCGCACGACATGCGCAACGCTGTCTGCCGTGGCATTGGCCTTGCTCCTCATGGTTGTCTTTAAGCTAACGATGGATGCAGATTCCAAGGAAGTCGAGATGGCTGACCAGCCAGTCAAAGAAGAGGCTATCACAGCGCCAGAGGACGGCACTCCCGAAAAGGCGGACGGCGACAAGACCAGTGTCAAGACCGACCTCGAGGTTGACCTTCGTCACGACTTCAAGGTCGACTTTGAGGCCGGCGGCAAGATTGACGAGATTGACAGCAAATTGCCAGAAATCACGACAAGTCAGGCCGTTAAGAGCGAGGACCACAAGGATGTTGACAAAGCACCAGCGTGCAATGTCAAGTTGCCCACGCAACCAGAGGATCCCTTCACCACAGAGAAAAAAGACTTGGATATGAGAACCGACAAAAAGACGGGAGATCCCATGTCTGTCGACGCAGCACCGCCGCCTGCTGCCCAGCAACCGCCACCGCCAGAGCACTTTTTCCCCGAGAGGAACAAAGACACAGACACAAACGTGGCGGTGAGAAGCGTGGATAGAAACGGCTTTTACAGCAAGTACACCGCACCTTTGGTGGAAAGAGACAAAGGGACAAATCAATACCAAGGTACAACTCTAGACGAGTACTTCCAGCTCGTTGAAGACAACCTCCACTCCCTGTTCTACGACGGTCCCAATTCCAAAATGTCAAAACTGGACGAGCATGACGGACATCATGTCGAGCAATGTGCTGCAGCTCAACGGCGGCGGCGGGCACAAGGCTTGCCTTCTGAAATCCAGAATCCTGTTTCTTCCTTTGACGACCAACTCTATGGACCTCAGTTTCTCAAGCAATGGCCAAACTTTGAAAAGCATCACTTGGCAACCTTTGAGAAGCTGGCCGAGAAAATGGCCAACAAAGCTACTTGCCCATCTCTTGCCAGCGTGAGATTCGCTCGGAAGGAGATCTCCAACGGCCATCGACAACGACCCGGGACATACAGACTGAGTCTACCAGTGTTTGTACAAAAGTCAATGGAGCATCCGGCCTTATGTGTTGTTCAGTCCTATCTCAGACAGATGCGGAATGAACGGTGTTTTGCTTTCCCCGTGGGAGCACGTGCAGAAAAGGTCGTCATGCAAGACGAGGCATACGGACTAGAGCCGCAGCACAGTGGCGATGTTGACGACGCTTCCTGTCATACACGGAGTGGAGAAGCAGCCAAGGATGTCCGTGACCGCGTTGGTGGGCCCCATCGATGGGTATATGCGAAGTACGCAGACTCCTTCCAACTGCCTGTGTTGATCGGTGAATACAAAGAGCCATCTGGATGCACCGTGCATCGTCTGCGAACTCTCATGCAACAGGGCAATATCGAGGACTTTTTTACCCGCGCTGCAAAGGAAAAAGACTCAGATCTACATGCAGAGACGGAAGGGACCGTTGACATGGTATACAACCAAAGGACACGGATCGGCAACCAAATGGTGGCTTGGACTCTCTGCAGAAACTACCACCACATGATCGCTACAGGCATTGAGTATGCCTATATCGCGACCGGCAACCATGTCATGTTTCTGCGTGTGCCAAAGGACGACTGGCGCACTCTCTACTACCACTGGTGCAACTTTACAGTCCCGTCCTTCCGAGATGCTAATGTGCGCAAGACTCTCAATAAGGGCGTGCGGGCTCCCAACCAGACAGCCGCAGCATATTTTACCAGCTTCTGCCTCTGGGCTATCGAGACTCAGCCTCGATCTGCGTCCTAGATTGACGCGGCCGAGAAGGACCTCAAGCGGTGGCCTTTACTGTATGACGACGGCAGCAACAAAGGCAGCTACAAAAAGCTGGCAAGGCAGCCTCTGGTCAATGACACGCGCTGGAAAATGCGCGAGCTCCCATGTACGCAGGCATGCCTTCGTGGCCTGTTACGCCAGGAAGCCCTGGACGACAAGTGTCCCAACGTGGATGTGCACCGGGCGGCAGCCGATCGCCGTGGTGCGTTCCGCCACCCCTTGACGGCAGAAGAGCTATGCGAGACGGTCGTAAGACAGCTTGCGATTCGACCCGACCTGGACTGTGAATGCCTCGACCGATACGGCGTGTTTGGTCGGCACGGTGTTCTCTTCAAGATCATGCTCACCGGGTATGGCTACATATTCGTGGCCAAGGGTGTGCGCGCCTCTGATAGGCATGTTCTCGAGCACGAGAAGGAAATGTACGACGCTGCTTACAACGTGCAGGGCCAGATTGTGCCCGTTTGTTTGGGCGTCATCGAACTCAACAACGCCATCCCGCTGCACTCGTACGTGCTCGTCCGCCACATGATGCTTCTGTCCGACGCCGGCATGGATGTATGCCGAGCACAAGAAAGAAATCTTCTGCCACGCGACATTGACCTTGATTACGAAGAGCAGCTGACAGCATATGAGCTCTACAACGAGGGCGTCGAGAACCACGAAGTCCGCCCGCCCAACATGGCCTGGAACGAGGAAGTGCGCCGGATAGTGTACTTTGACCTGTACCGAGCGACGTTGGTCCCGGAGGTCGAGAAAAAGTTGCTACGAAAAAAGTGGTCTGCAAAGATGGCGGACTGGCGGAAGAGTGTCTTGAAACAGCTTGACAAGAAGCAGCCAGCGACGGCCAAGCGGGACTTTGACAACTACCAAGCCGACAATCCCAGCAAAGAGAACGACGCCGCTACCGGGACGGTCGATGGGACGGCTACACTGAAGCGGGCAAAGACAGCCGGTTAGGACGAGAACAAAGGGGTGGAGAATGTTGGAAAGGTACGAGAGAGGAAGGGAAGGATAAAGGATGGAGAAGATGAGCAGATGAATGGAGTCGAGAAGAGCCAGTGAATGGCGAGGATGGATCTTGCAGGTATGTTTCGCAATCTAGCCGATCTAGATGGCTTTAGCTGAGAGAATACATGCAGTTAATAATTCGAGACAGGAAAATAGGAGAATTGAAGCAAGGCTTGTTCTGTTGCACATAATGCCTTTACATTTGTCACCCACCCTACTTGTCACTTACACGTGCAAGAATTGGTTCCGCACCGGCTGTTTGCTAAACGCACTGTCAATTTATTGCAACGCGGTGTCAGGTGACCAGTCCCAGCTAATAAATCTTGACGGCACCCCACCGTTTCCCGCGTCTGTCTTTGCAGAATTTAGCGTCCCGTCCATGGAGCTCTAAAAAAAGTTGACATTTCGCTTTGGAGATTTTTTGCCAAAACAAGACGCCAACTGCATCAGCCCATTGCGCCTCACCAACGTCGACAACGACCGCCACCACGATGTCGACTTCCTTCCTTCCCTTTTTATATCCGGCTCGGCTGGTCCAGAGGCCATTGCGAGCACCTGTCGTGCGCCAATTCCTCCGCAGCCTCCACGCCACGGCGCCCAACAATGCCGATGCCGCTCGACCAGAAACAGGACGAGGACAAGGACAAGGACAAGGACAAGGACGAGGCCGTCCAGACCGCTCAGATTCTTCGACAGCGCCCTCTTCCCCGCCGACCTCCCACCACCGAGCGGCTGCCGTCCACCGTCGCGACCCTATTCCCTTTGAACTCCCGCCAGACATTGAGCGCAACCTGCTGCCCGACAACGAGCGGCTAGACGAGCTCGAAGAGGACGGAGAATTCGTTGACGAGTCTGGCCACATCAACCTCGGCGGACCCGGCAGCGCCGCGGACAGCACCATTACGCCGCTCGAGCGCCAGGCGTTCCGCCGCATTTTCCGCGAGATCTCGCTCCGCCAGCAGCAAAGCGACCTGGAGCTGGACATGTTTGGGGGGTACAACGGCCTGGGCGAGCCCATGGACCCGGAGGGCTTGGCCGGCGAAGAGGACGAGTACGTGGGGGAAGGTGAAGGCGAAGCGGAGCAGGACAGCATCAGCTCTGCCAACTTCCCCCACAAGCGTGCTTCCGGCGCCGACGGCCACCGCTCGCGGGTCAATACGATTGTCAGCGAGGCCACCGACGACCAGGTGCTGGCGCGCGAACACATGCGCAACCTGCGGCAGCAGGGGCGAGAAGAAGAGGAGGCGGCTGCGGCGGCGGCGGCGGCGGCGGCTGCAGCACAGGTGGAGGCGGACGTGAGTGTGCTGAGCTCGCTCGGTTCCGCACAGACAACAGGAGCTGCGGACCCCAAGGCGGCCTACAAGCGAAACCGTGTGCTGGCACAGTTCCCGCCAAGTCTGCGGTCAGCCGCCGGCAAAGCCTTTGGTATCAAGGACGCAGAGCGTGCCGGCCGAGCCATGCGCACAGCCAAGGAGACCGAGTCGCCTGCCACAACCAAAGATGCGGCGGAAGAAGAGGCGGTGGAGGCGCCCCCCTCGCCCGCTGTGCTGGCCCGCCGCAAACGCCAGGAAAAAATGGAGCTCGCCATGGTCTCCAAAAAGACCGACTTTGATCTTTGGAATTACATGGAAGAGCACGTCTTTACCATGGTCGACGAGTTTGGCATCGGCAAGTCGGAAAAGCTGGGCGGCACGGCAGCCGCACCCAAAAAGAACAGCAAGGCGTCCGCCAAACTGACCAACAACGGGCCCCTCTATCCGGCTCTGTTGCTGCACGGCCAGCGCTTGCTGGGCAGCCATTATGCGGGCGGCGTCACGTCTCCTCTGGCGCTCGCTGTCCTGCCGCGCATCAAAGCACTCGGTCTCGCGTCGTACGTCCTGGGCGCCAGCACCCCGCTCTACAATCATTTGCTGGGCATCCGCTGGCTGCGCCAGGGCGACGCCCGTGCCGTCTTTGCCCTGCTGTCGGAAATGCAGCGCGCCGGTTTGGTCTTTGACAAGGGCACCCTCAATGTGGTGAAGAGCATCGAGTACCATGTCGTGCCCCTCTCCGGCGGCCGTCCGGGCATGCCTGCATCGCCCGCCGACATGGACAGCCAGAATCCCTTCTTGGTCGCTGCCGTCAAACAGCTGCCCGACCTGGCCGCCGTCGCCAGCACGACCGCCTACTGGCGCCAGGTGGTGGAGCGGAGTGTCAACTGGGGCCGTCGGGCATAAAGGCGAGGGAGGCGAAGGACGCGAGGGACGCGATGCGATTTTGAACGCAGATCTTATGCATGTCGTGCATGACTAGCGCCTGTGGTGGTGCAATTGTATTATAGAGCATGGGAATGGCGTATTGTTTTGGATAAGGGGATAAAGGATACAATCACACCAGGCTAAAAGAACGCTTCCGACAGCGGACGTCCAATTGCGGCACATAATTCACTTCACTTCTTTTTTTTCTTACCCTCTACGTCGTACACTGCTCTGAACTGTAAACGAGCTGCCATGCTGACTACAACGTATTGGACTGCATACCGCTCACTCGCCAGCTTCACACCAGCTTTCCGGACCATGGCCACAGCCGCGCCAAAAGGGCCGTTCCGTCTTGTCACGGTCAATCCCCAACCAGAAAGGGCCAAGAACGTTGCGAGCAAGGTCATTGCACGACTGCAAGACCAGTACACAATTATACACGCTGGCAACATCAATGGTATGCTCCTCAACGTCAATGCATTCAACGACACCTAAAACGACTGCTTCTAACACCGCCAGCTGAGGACAAGGTTGCTGCCACCGTTGCCGAACTGAAGCCAGATGTTCTTGTAAGTTTGCAGTGTGTGGTACATGGCTCTACACTAATTTGCATATTGACCAGCACGAATAGTTCTGCGCCTCCTCGTGGTCGGCCGAGGAAAGCTCCCGCATCCTGGCTTCCGCCAAAGAGACACGTCCGGGCCTCCGCACATACGCCGTGCCCAACGGTCTGCACAACGCCGGCGGACCAGAAGCCGTCGTGGCGCATCTAACTGAGAAGATTGGGAAGCTTTTGGAGTAGGACCTGGGTGCACTTAATTTTGCGAGATTTCAAGCATCGTATCACGACCTTTGCCTACATTCTATACCAAGAACTTAAAAACACACGAAAGATAAACAGCCACCGCAGAACAATAACAATAAAAAGGAAATAAGTTGACAAGCACAAAAAAGCACCAAAATGAACTTGTCCCCACCGACAAAAAAACGTACAGCAGCGGGTATTCGCTGGTCGTCACCGACCCAACTACTAATCCGCCGATTATTGGTTTGACTAGGGGAGAGCGGACGGGATCCCGTATTTTCCAGTATCTATGGCCGTACGTGGGAGATGAGGCTGTTGTGTGCGTATATATATAGTGGCGAGATGTGAAGAGGTGATTGTAGTTTTTAACTAGATTTGTTGTTCGACTTCTGACCGGCCCCGCCTCCACTATATGCAGTCAATGTCCTCTTATTTACATGTTGAACTATCACGTACTAACACAGCCCTCCTCACTCAGCATCTACCTCGCAACCCATTGCAGCTCTGCCTCGTCGGGCCGGTTCATCTGCAGCGTCAGTCTTGGCTGGCTGTCCTCGGTCAATGTGAGCAGACGCGCACGGGCGTCGGCATTCGTCTCGCCCTTTTCGATATGCGTCACCGGCTTCACCGAGCAACGCCACAGCAGTGTGGCCATGACGACGACAAACTCGACCTGGGACATCTTTTGGCCGGGGCAGACACGGGGACCCCCAGACCAGGGCGAAAAGGTGCCGCGCGGCGGGGTCTTGACGGACTCCTGGCCCGTCTTTCCGTCAACCTCGATCCAGCGCTCCGGGCGGAACTCGTCCGAGTCAGCGCCCCAGGTGGCAGGCGCGGTGTGGAGGCCCATGTTGTTGACAAAGACGTTGTAGGCGCCGACTAGTTGGTGGGTGTTGTTGCGGACGGTGACGGTCTGGGGCGGAGCGTTGGCTGGGTTCACCTTGACGCCGCGGGACAGATGGAGGACAGCCGGGTAGAGACGGAGGGTCTCGAACATGAAGGCGAGACAGCGGACGAGCTGTGGGTAGGCGGTCGTGTAGTCGAGCGAGGCAAGCCGGTCGGCGCGTTGCTGTTCAGTGAGACCCGTCGAGGGTCCGCCAAAGACACGGTCCAGCTCGTCCTGCATCCAGGCCTGCTTGTCCGGGTAGGCAGCCATGAGCACAGCGGCGTAGGCCATGGTGTTGGCAGTCGTGTCGAAGCCTGCGCCCGTGACCAAAAACAGGTTGCCGGCAATCTCGTCTTCTGTGAGGCCTAGCGTGCTTCCGTGAGGATCAGCGGCCGTCGCCTGCCCCGCCTCCTTGTTCTTACCCTCCTGGTCCGCCAGTCGCACAAGCAGACTCATAATGGTCTCGCGGCTCTCGCTGTCCTCGGCGCTGCGTGTCTTTTGCCGTTGCCGCTCCTGCTCGAGCATGTCGGCCGTCAAAGCAGGCAGCTTCCGCATGGCAGCCGCCAGGGTCTGCAGGACCATGGGCATGAAGGGCAGGGACAGGATGAAATTGGGAATAATGGCAGCAGCCGCCAACAGCTCGGCCACAAGGCCAATGGCGTCAATGTAGGCCATGGGCGCTTTGGGGTCGCGCGGCAGCTCCATGGGCTTGAAGGGTTTCGGCTGGCCATAGCCGACCTGGCCTAAAACATTAATAGCAATGGCACGCAGACTGGCCACTGTTTGGGTCGAGACGCCCCGGGGCTCTTTTGTCAACATAAAGTCGGCCATCTGGTCCGCTTGGCCCATGCTCTCCTTCCACACGACGGCACTGATGCGCTCGTTGAGGTTGGGTGCAATGAGACGCCGCTGCCGTGCCCACGTCTCGCCGTCGGATGCAATAATGTTGTTACCCAGCAGACTCATAATCACTTTGGCCTCTGGAAGCATGACAAAGTCCTTGCGGCGCGCCAGCAAAATCTGGGCCAAAGCCGGGTCGGCGCACCACAGCTCGTTGACGCCGGTTGTCACCAAAACAAAGACGGGGCCAATGCGGTCGTGGAGTCCATGGCGGTCGCGGAACTCCCAGCCGTAGGTGGCAGGCTGCCATGTGTCGAAGATGGCGGACGGCAGAATCTTTTTGAGGATGGGTCGAAGCGGCGCATTCAGAACCATGTAGACAGGGTTCTGTGTGTTGACAGGACAAAGGACGACAGGGAAGCCGCTGGCGACGGCATTGCGATAATTGGTATAGAAGCGGTGCGCGCACGACGCGAGCCAGGCGCCGACAATCGCCACGAAGGCGACGAGCCAGGTGTGTGCCATGGAAAGGATGGGCGTTGACGTTGTGCGAAGAGGAAGGGGAGGATGAGGACAAAACTTGTGGTCGAGGAAAATAATCAAGAAAGAGAGAAACCAAAAGAAAGAATCAAAAGAAAGAATCAAAAGAAAGAATCAAAAGAAAGAATCAAAAGAAAGAATCAAAAGAAAGAATCAAAAGAAAGAATCAAAAGAAAGAATCAAAAGAAAGAATCAAAAGA
>JADHKS010000003.1:0-48591 GCA_019925295.1 Sporothrix pseudoabietina | reverse complement strand
AAGATGGAGGCTGTCGTTGGAAAGGACCAACGTTTATGACATGACAACAACTGCGACTGCAAACAAAACGAAAACAGGCGTCACAGAAAGACTGGAATCAAAGACATGCTGATCGTGCCGGGGGCCGACTTAGTCTTTATGGGATTCTAGACTCTGGTTCCTGGTTCAGAGCTCAATCAAGCTCGTGTCCCTGTACGTCCTACTCCGTATTTTGTTTTACGTTTTGTTACTCTCTTTCCCCCGGCTCCCTCTCCAAAGGACCATCTTCCGCCAACCCTTCGTTGCATTCTGAATTCTGCTTTTGTTTAGAGATCTCCGCGGAGCTAAAACAATCGTACTGTGATGGTAAGGCAACGGTAAAGGTGGAGATGGAGGATCTGGCTTCTAGTTTTGATTTTGATTTTGTTTAGCTCTCTTCCCACGGGTACGGAGTCCGGCTCGGACCTTCACAGTGGGCTTTTTTGACTCCAGATTCCACAGGGTTGGTGGGTTGGTCAGATAAATCAGCCTGAAACGGGGGTGGGAGTTGCAGCAAGAACTGGGAAAGAAACGCGAAGAAGATGGGAGGCCAGAGAACGAGCCAGAAAGCGAGTCAGAAAACGAGGGCCCATTCAAAAAATCCGTGATGCCCTACTCCGTATTGAAGCACAAGAACCTGCCGCCAGCCGTTGCAGCTCGGTTTTTGGCCTTATTTTGTTTTACGAGGAATCATCTGAAGTTGACTGGGGCATTGTCTGATACTCGTAGTTCTGGTTCTGGTCGTTGTTGCACGGTAGATCACCACCGACGAGTCTGGCGAAAACTTGAACAAATCTGCGTCACGAATGATTCATACTGTGTCGTTGAACCTTTAAATGATTTTGAAGGTCGCTTGTTGTCGTCCGTACGGAGTACGTCGTAGCCCGGATGGAATCCATATTGCTGGGATTCCGAGGTGCCAAGCGCTGACAGATCCACTGCCACGACTTATTTCTGACAGCATTCAACGTCTGTTGACGTTTCGACGGCGTCGCTTTTTGTCATTTTTACTTCCTCCGGTTAGGGCTCACCCACAAGTATACTCCGTACGCCCAAAATTGTTTCATTTGCTTCATTTCATCTCCTCTTTTCCCTTCTCCCATTTCCCCCTTCCCCCTCTTCTCGCTTTTCTCATCTCTCTCGTTTGTTATCGCTCCTCCCTCTTGCTCTGTCCAATCTGCTGCCGCCCTGTCTTCGGCATCGTTCCCTTCCGTTCCCACTTTCGTAAGATAACTTGTTACTCCACTCCACCATTGCGCACCGGCGCACATGAACACCAACAAACGTCCAATAGTAAATCTGCACGTTTAAGTTTTACAAACAGTCTAAGAGCGTGTGCTAGACGGCGATTGGGATCACTTTTGACTGACAAGGCGACCAGGCCTCGCCTGGTCAGCAAATGATGGGCGGCGTTACCCTGTGCAGGCCGTGAAGATTTCGGCGTGCTCGGTTGAATTTCCATCCGTTCGTAGCCCGTAAAAGAACGGAGTCTGGACAGCTCTGATGGCAGTGGGTTGTCCCATTTCCTGGATCAACCGTCGGCACCCGCCAGTCCGCCCTACTCATTTTCACTGCGATCTTGCTTCGAAAACAACGTATTTATACATCTAGTCAGAAACAATAGGAGAACGGACATCCTTTTACGTTACTACATTGGTGAATTTGTTATCTACCTAATTTAAGAATGGACGGGAAGAAAAGACGCGGACTGGCAAGGTACGCCAAAAGCTTGCCGAGGGACGATGGTAAAAGACGTTGACAAAGACATGCAAGTGGAATAATGAAATAGAGTGAGCGGGAAGTGGAGCATCGTAGTATAAAAAACAAAAAGATTGACAACGAAACAACGACGACGAGTTAGTAGGTATTTGTGTAAGCCGAAATGAAAGCTGAAAACCACATGTGCAAAATAAGGCAAAAATGGAAAAGGGTTCCGCAACAAAAGGTCATATACAGGTCTACCAAAGCGCTTTCGTCAGCTGGTCTTGTGCAGTGCTAAAGATGATCAAGCATCCCATGGCGAGCTAGGAATCAAAGGTGAAGCTAAAAAGAAATAGCCTCAGCACCGGGCGTAACAACAATAATATGCAGAGGAGGAATAACTATCCGACCATAAACGCGCACATAAACTGGGACTTTACCAAACTATTTGATATCTATAACGCGGACCTCGCCCGGTGGGTTGATCCAGTTGACGGGATAATGGCCCCCCAGACCAACGACACAACCAAGTGCTAGAAACTTGAAGTCGTCCTCAACCAGCCTCAGCACGACAGGATCCTGGCAACCGGCCGCCAAATACACAACGTCACCAGGTTCGACACCAACAGCCGCATAGCCAGAATGGCCGCTGTCGGTGCGGAAGTAGACATAGTCGTGGGTAGTAAAGTTGTCGTCACCAAAGAAGCAGTTTTGAAAGCCGGGCTTCTCAAACAGGTAGGCTGCTTCGCGAAGTAGGCCCTTTCGATCAAGTGGTTCTCTGGCATTTTCGTCAAGAGTGGCAGACAATGTAGCCTGGCCTGGATCGTTGGTGGTATTATGTGTGGAAGCAGGCAGCGAAACACGGCCTGAATCAGCCAGACAGTGAATGAGACAGGCTACGTTGTAGGGCGAGTACGAGTAGTGGTTCGAGCGATATGGGTCGGCCAAGAGCTCAATGAGCGTAACGGCAAGTGACTCCTCTGCGTTGACGGTTTGTGTTTTGGACGCAATGTCCCGATGCTTTGGTGCTACAAGAGCATCTATGATCTCGGTCGAAGCCATCCCTGTGAGAAACTCGGCTGCATCGGCCAAACGCTGCAACTTTTCCGAGTCTGTGATGGGAGGCTCGTCTTCTCTGATGTTGGTGACACCAGGATAGATGCCGGGCTTAGATATCGACTCGATGGTGCCGATGTAGATGCCGTGCATACGCAATGTGAGCCCATCATCAACCACAGAGACTGCATATTGTTCAGGAACAAAAGTATAGTCCTTTGTGTTGTGAACAATGCACTGCTCAGGTCGAACACTCCAGTCCGGCACCCAGCTCGGCAGTGCGAGAGTAGAGGCTTTGCTGGCCAGACCGGCATAGCTTAACAGCAAAAAGAGCTTGCTTCCACCCTCGCTACTGCCAAGATTTGTAGCCAGCCAGCCGCCCACACGACAGAACAATTCACGCACCGTGATGTTGTAGTCTACGGCGACGCCAAAGTCCTCGATGCCACAAAGGCCAAAGATCATGTCGCGCGTGTCCCAAGCGTGTCGCATCATGGCCGCTCTCAGACAAGCCATGGCGCGGACAGGCAAATCAATGTATCTGTTGCTGACGTCGCGTTGGGTGTGCGTAAACTTGTAGGCGACCATTTGGCGGTGGAGATGGGTGCCGATGTTGGCGCTCTCCTTGATGTCGGCCAAGAACCGGCGGGCACGCTGCACCATGGCCGGTTCAGACCTGGTCTTGCCATATTCTATATTGCCATCACTTTTGCCATGCGGCAAGGGCTCCCCCAGGGCAAAGTCCATGACGGAACCGTCAAGTGCCCAGTTTCGCACAGCAAAAATGTCCTTCCTGTAACAGTAGTCTGTGCCGGCGATAAGACGAACTTGGCTTCCAAGAATTAACTCTTGGAACGTCCAGATCCGGTGCCAGTAAGGTCGACGCGAGAAGACGTCTGTCGTGAAAAGGGTGTCGTTTCCAAGTTGATCGACCAGTCCAATGATATCGGGTACGGCCAGCAGATCTGGACGCGGCGAAGCTGGGTAGTCGTCGGCCGTGTGATTGTCATTTTCGGTGGCATACTTTCCCATGACCTCCTTGTCGCTTGCAATGCGGTTCACCAGTTGGAATGCCGCTCGACTCTGAGAGTCGGAAGGGCCTAGCCACGCCAGAGTCTCGTATGCACTGCTGTAAATATCTTTCATCATGGAAACCTGGGAGCTCTTTTCATAGTTGTCAGTCTGGTTGACACATATTGCGTCCACCCAAAGACCATTGCGGCAGAGAGGCTCCACGAGCGGGATGTGTCGCAGAGCCTCCACAAGGTTTCGTGTGGCATGAAAGGCCAAGCCGTGGACGAGAATGGGCTGCGTATCGAGAGGGTCGCCCCATACATAAGAGAGCGCGTAGAAGTTGCCCCGTTGCGCCTCGGCCACTGTGCACGCTTTCAGTCTGCAGACGATCAACTGGTCTTGTGCGTCCTCTCGCGGTATGTCGTCGATGAGGAGGAGACGGATCTCGCGTACTTCATTATCAGTGCCGTGTTCTCGGAGTGGCCGGTAGATTGCTTTGATAATGTCTGCGTTCGGGTGGGGTGGTGCTGCAGTCACTGATGCGACCGCTGGGGGGGCTGATGACATTCTGTAAAAGTGTTGTGGCTTCGTTGCAAAGATGGTTGTATTCAGAACAAAAGGGATGTTCTATAAACACGGCCGTCTCGCAGTACTGAATATACATGAATGCACGTAAAGCGTGCCGCATTGTCCATATACAAAACTTTGAAAATATGTCTGTCAAAGTGCTCGCCCCGCCAAAGGCAGTGCTGCATACGACGTAGTGGGGTAGAACACGATGCGGCTCAACGTCTCCGTACTCCGTATTGTGCTCTCGTAGTCCAATAGAAACCAAGTGGCTGAGGTTACATCATAAAGTTCCTGCTCACTTCTCACAGGCTGAACCGGAATTCCTTGTCCAATTTTCCATGTCTGCCTGGTCCTCAAAGCCACGATGCGCGCCTTCCTCGTGTGCCTACGCGTGGGCCTCTGTTCAGTGACAAAGGATTCAATGAACAAATGCGGGCCGCCAATCAGGGCTGTGAATCTCGGGACATACATGGAGATCAGACGCCACACGAGGACGGCTCGTAATCGCTAAAGATGCGTCCCTTGCGCGGACTGTCTGGTAGGAAAATCAGAATGACACCTGCCCAGGCGACTCAGATGGGTCCGGGAAATGAATGTGGCTGCGAAAAAACGCAGGTCACAACCTGACGACAAGAACATAGACTATCTGCGAGAGTTATATACCTTCATAGAGCTCCATCTTACTTGCCGACACCCGCCACTTGTTGTAAGCTTGTTTGTGTAATCTTGTTTATTGTTTACATAAGGGTCATGTAGGCGTCCCAAACGAGTGCGGGAACTGGCTGAGGTCAAAGTGCAGCCCATTTTGCCGATGATGGGTTGGCCCGTTCATCTACAAGCTACTTTATAAATTTCCCGGTTCCTGACTGGCTCGGCACTTGTCATGGTTGAGATTATTACCCAAAGGGTTTGCATTCCTTGACATGACATCCGTTGCAACGTGGTGCTTGGATTTGTGGAAACTGAGATTGATTGCTAGTTTATAAGGGGAAAAGAGGAAATAAATCCGAATCTTTAGCTATTGATATTTGATGACTTCATTCGGCAACTGCCTCCAGAAGTTCCGTCACCTGCTCCGGCTTTACCAGTGGGATCGGGTTGGTTGGCGCCCAAAAGTAATCGGGAGCGCGGACAGACAGATTGGGAATGACATCGCGGCTGATGCCGACAGCCTTGAGTGAGCGAGGCAGATCCAACGTCTTCACAAATGTGTTAATCACATCGCCAAGGTCGGCCGTCTCTGGCGAAAGCCCATCCGTCTTTAGTGCTGCCACAGCATCAGGCTCAGACCAAAAGATGTCGACAACCTGGCGACTTGCGACGCGAATATCGCGTGCATCGGGTATGCACAGCCTTTGTGCCCCCTCACTTTCACTTCCACACCAAAATACATCACACCAACAGCACCACCAACAATCACACACACAGTTTTTTAGCGCTGACAGACGGGTAGCTGCCCGCGGGAGTCACATACACGAAACACAGAAAACACAGAAAGCTCAACTCCGAGGCACACAGGTCGTCGTGTGCGGAGATGGACATGGTTATTATTCTTTGTGTCGCGACTCTCCAGAACTCTCCATATTTCTTCTTTTACGCCGCAAACTTGTAGCCTTTTACTTTGTCCTTTTATACTCCATTTTCCTCTTCACGCCAAGTAGTATTTGTTCGAATTACCTTCCTTGACTAATCCACACGACACGACGTGACGATAGAGCACAAGTCTGGACACAGCCTCCACTACGTCACCCCTACCACCTACACCGACGACAACACACCCTCCTTTGATATGTCTGCTGCAAGAGTGATGCTGATCGCCGGTATGCCTGACCCGGGCGAGATTCCAGCATCGGACGCCGTGCACGAGAACAGCTGGTACAACCAAGACTTTGATGGTTATCGCGTCACCGAAGAGGTTCTCTACACAAAGCGACACCTGCGCATCGTCTGTGTTGGCGCCGGCGCGGCTGGTCTTCAGATCGCCTACAAAGCCCAGCGGGCTCTCTCCAACATTGAGCTCCAGATCTACGAGAAGAACGCTGATATCGGCGGCACCTGGCTAGAGAACCGCTACCCTGGCTGCACCTGCGACATCCCCAGCCACTCGTACCAGTTCACGTGGGAACGTAACCCATCCTGGTCGGCATACTACTCGTCCTCGGAAGAGATTTGGCAATACTTCAAGGACGTGGCGACCAAGTACGATCTGGAAAAGTATGTGCAGCTCAACACCAAAGTGGAGCACGCCGTGTGGGACGAGGCGGCCGGCAAGTGGAACCTGACCGTGAACGGACCCAACGGCCAGTTTGATGATTCCTGTGACATCCTGATCTCGGCGTCTGGCGTCCTCAACTCATGGAAGTTCCCCGATATCCCGGGCCTCGACACCTTCCAGGGCAAGCTCATGCACTCCGCCAAGTGGGACAATGACTACGACCTCAAGGGTAAAGCCATTGCCGTTATTGGCGGTGGGTCCTCTGCCGTTCAAATCATTCCCAGTATCCAGCCTGACGCCACGAAGCTGGTTGCCTTTTTGCGCTCGCCTGTCTGGGTGACCACGGGCTTCGGCGCCAAGTACGCTGGTCCCGGAGGTACCAACTTCAAGTACACCGATGAGCAGATCCAGCAATTCAAGGACGATCCAGAGGCATATGCCACGTACTGCCGCGAAGTGGAGGGCGAACTCAACAAGCGCTTCAACCTCATGCACAGGAACTCGGTCGACCAGAAGAACTCGCGCGAGCTCATTGCCAAGATTATGTGTGATCGCCTCGATAACGAGAAACTGGCTACAAAGATGGTGCCTGAGTTTGCCCTAGGCTGTCGGCGCATGACGCCCGGTGCCAACTACCTCGAGACCCTGTCCAAAGAAAACGTGCATGTAGTCAACGACAGCGTGGTGCGGCTGACACCCACGGGTGTTGTTGACGCGACTGGTGTTGAGCACACTGTCGATGTTGTCGTCTGTGCAACGGGCTTTGACACGTCCTTCACGCCCCATTTCAAGATCACCGGTCGCAATAATGCAGACATCCATGAGCAGTTTGGAGACTTTCCGAAGGGCTACCTCGGCATTACCGCCAAAAACTTCCCCAACCTGTTCCGTAAGTATACCTCTCTGTACCAGAAGATTTTACTTCTTCCACTAACAGCTGCAGTCCTCCTCGGCCCAAACAGCCCGTCCAGCCACGGCTCCATCCTTCCCATCATGGACTGGTACACCCGCTACATCTTCCAGATGATCGACAAGTTCCAGGTCGAGAACATCAAGGCGTTCGAGCCCAAGGCCCAGGCCATCAAAGACTTGTACAATCATACCCACGAGATTATGAAACGTCTCGTCTGGTCGTCTGCTTGTCGCTCGTGGTTCAAGATGGGCAAGACCCATGGCCCTGTGACGGCCATCTACCCCGGATCTCGCCTTCACTTCTTCGAGGTTCTCAAGAATGTGCGTTGGGAGGACTATGAGCTGGACTACCGCTCTGACAACCGCTTCCAGTTCATGGGCAACGGCTACACCAACACCGAAGCTGACCCGGAAGGTGACCCGGTGTGGTATTTCGATGACCCGTTTGTTCAGTTGTAAAGTATATTGTTTTGGTAATAGATTCTGCTCCCTGAATGTTTTATTAGGTAAAGAGGATTCAATAACTGAAGTACCCAAGTCTGGTGGTTGAAGAGACGCTAGCTGATCGCCGTCAACATCGTTTTGCGGCACTCAAAGTGTGGTGTTTGGTATGGAGAAAAGGAGTGACGTGGAAACAAGGCTTTTGGGGGCAATGCGAAGGCGAACCGGGACGTAGCGTGCGGGGCCCCGCGAAAAGGAAGAGAAAGAGGAAAGAGCCATCATGAACAGATGCATTTTATTAGTCCGGAATAAGTGTGGTCAAAGGAGGGGGAAGGTGCGATCGAGAAAGAAGGAAAAGAGGCTCGAGAAAAAGTGGGCCCAACAAAACAATCACTCCCCGTGTAAGTGCCAATCGGGTATTTTGCGCAAGGAAGAACGTCATATCGTCAACATCATTTGTCCACACTATTTTTACACCACACTCCAAAGATTGAGTCTTCTTCAGGCATCTTCAGCTACACATTTGCATCTCCACTGCCGCCATGGACTCATTTGCCGAGGCCTCTATGGGGTGACGGTCATGTTTGTGGACATGTTGAGTGATGCGCGGTTTATTGCCAACAAGCTTATACTAATGATGCACTCGTTACAGAGCTTCTTAAGCGTGGGTTTATAGCACAGATTGCCATCCGCCCGTTGCTTTAGGTAGTACGTTTTCCTCACGGTGGACTGTTGAGGGGGCTCGAGGCATACATATAAACAGTGAACCGGCTACAGCATACATATAACTTTGGCCAATTCATTTCTATCTGATCTACATTGAACGGCGCTTTCAACTCGACATTATTTAAAGTTGTCACAACTTTGAACTCGGGCGTTCCCCTCCTTTGCAACTGCTCCTCGCGTGAACACGTCCCATACATACCCACACTTTTATGTTTACAAGGTGTAGCGGAAAGTGTCGTCCCAGTCAGTGATATCCTTCCTCTCCACGTGGGACTCGCCATTGGCGGTAACACGCTCGTCGCGCTTACGGTTTACATAGTGGAGACCGAAGGCGTAGAGAGTGCCGACGACAATTGCAACTGCAGTGAAGCCCAGAGTAATCTTGATGCCCTTGAGGTAGCGGGGAGCGGACTGCGTAGTGAAAATCTGGCCGGTGAGCACACCAGATGTGTTGCCGACACTGAGGACGAAGCCGACAGCAGTCGAGCGCTTGAAGTGGCCGGCAAAGTTGCCGTTGAGCCAAGTGATGTCAAGGCCGCTCTGTATTTTGTTAGTACGTGGATAGCACGTGGACAAAGCGAATAAACAAGAGAGGACTCAAACTTACTGTGCTGTACATGCCGACAGCGAGGAAGAAGAGGGCAACGTAGCGGGTGGCAATGTTGTCCGTGGCAAGCAGCATAATGTTGCCGATCAAGACGCAGAAACTGGCACCGACAAGGTACGGACTGCGCATGCCGTGACGGTCGGACATGAAGGCGATGATGAAGAAAGCAATGGCCGACCATATGTAAACGGGGACAGTCAGCAGCTGGGCATGGACGCTGGTGAAACCCATACCCTTGATGATCGAGGGCATAAAGGTCGACATGCTGAAGAGCGAGATGTCGACGGAGAACTCAAGCACACAGTGGATGTAGGTCTTGATATCCTTGAACGTGCTGAAGACCTTCTTCCAGCTAAAGGTGTCCTCGATGGCCAGGTGACGGTTGTGCTCGTAGCGCAGACGCATGACGTTCCGCTCGGCCTCGTTGAGGAACCACGCACCGCGGGGGTCACTGGGGAAAATGAAGAATATGAGAGGCGAAAGGCTGATGGTGATGATGCCCTCGATAATAAATAGCCATGACCAGGACGAGAGCCCGCCGCGGTGGACATGTGAGACGGCGGCTGCCAGCAGACCACCAAAAGCACCGGCAATAGCACTGAAGCAGTAGTAGACGGCCGATCGCATTGTGAGTTCCGACTTGAGGTAGACCATGCCAATGTAGGCGTTGATGCAGGGGATGAGACCGGCCTCAAACACGCCGAGGAGGACACGGCAAGCGTAGAGCTGGTTGATGTTCTTGACAAAACCGGTGCCCAGGCACACAGCACCCCAGCCGAGCATGCAGAAAGCCAACAAGTTCTTAGCACCGACGTGCTTCATGGCGATGGTCAACGGTGTCTCGAAGAACACATAGGTTGCATAGAAGACGGTGACAGCGTTGCCAAATTGGTTCCCGACAAGACCGAGGTCTTCAGGCAGTCCCATAACCTCGGATTGTCCCTGAATAAATCGTTAGCAATTTTTTTCGTTGTACCGACTCGTAATTACTTTTCCCTCGTGAAGTGACTCACCAAATTGTTTCTGTCGAGGTTGGCGAGAAAATACATCAGGCCGAAGCAACCGAGGACGGCCACATCGAGCTTGAAAATCGCAGACCTCTGCACAGCCGGGTCGATAATGGCCAGAGAGGCCGAGTGAGCCGTGTCGTCGGCCACATCGAGGCTGCTGGTCGGCTGCTTCTCGTCAACCGCCGGCACTTGAAGGTCGGACATTGTGAAGGCCGGTTTGAACGTGTACAAAGACGTAAAATATTGGTTGCCAAGTCAAGGTTGAATTTGTCTTGCTACTTTCTGTTCTACTCAGGAGATCCATCCTTCATTTTCATAAATAATGAAGTCGAGTCACCTCCTTCTAATACCCAAAGATCATTATTGGATCATTGCCCATACGGAGTCCTCCACGAACTGACAAGGCTCGAATTCTACAATACATGACAGGGCTGTAACACATGGAGATGGCCAATTCAATTGACGATAGGTGACACGGCCAAACGGGGGATAAGCGGGCCACAAGATATGTGAGCGACGAGATGCGTGTAAGTCCTTATCATGGCCAACGGGCGATATTCAGCGCCGGGGGACGAGAAGTGGATCAACACGCTATCGCCCACGGCTTGGCATCTCTTGTCGCCGCCAAATCCCGGCAGTTCACAAGGCAGTCACCTGCGACGGGCAAAATCAGAAAAGGACTGTAAGAAACAAGAATGAGAAGATCAAGAGGCGAATCTGAACACGATTGTATGATTAAAGGATAACGACTGTCTACAACGGGCAAGTGCGACACAAGCAGCGGAACAGGGCGGAGCAAGACGCCCCCGACGCCGCCTTACTTGAGCGCGTACCCACTTGTAGCTCTCCCACGTTTTTACAGTCAAGTTTACGGCCGCGACGGGATGCCCGACGGGGATGTTTAGACGCACTTTTACTTTTCTTTTTTCTTTTTCTTATTTTTTTTTTTTTTTTGAGAAGCATCAACAGTGACTTCTATGACTTCTATTTGAATAAAAGCCAGCCATACCTGTCGATAAGATAGACACGAACACAACAGTTCAACGAAGAAACACACACCAAGGAAAGAACTACTCACAGCAATGCCAGAAGACACTACTTTCGACGTGGTGATTGTCGGCGGCGGGCCAGTCGGCCTGCTCATGGCATACCAGATGCAGCGCTTTGGCGTCTCGGCATGCGTTCTTGAACAACACGACAAGTCCACCCAGGATGCCTATGGCAGAGCCATTGCACTTTTCCCTCGCACGACAGAGCAGCTCGACCAGCTCGATGTGATTGACCCTATGCTGCAGCTCGGCTTTGCCTGTCGCAGCAGTGTCACATACAAGGACGGCGAGCGCGTCATCCCCGGACGCGTCTGGACATTCATGGAAAACATTGCCGACACCACGTACGACTTTGCTCTTGTGTTGCGGCAAATGTACACCGAGTCCATTCTGCGCGACAAGGTTGCCTCTGTTGGCGCAACATACTACTCGTCGACTCAATGCATCGACTTTACTGTCGACGAGACCAAAGCACACAACGACTATGCCGTGGCGTCCGTTTTCCAGGACAACAAGACACAGGAGACGTTCAAGATCAAGAGGTGCGTGCACAAACTCGGGACCATAACAATTCATGACCGCCTAGACAAGCCTCTAACCATCTTCTCTGTCTAGCAAATACATTGTCGGCGCCGATGGTGGCCGTAGCTTTGTTCGTCGTCATGCCGAGATCCCTTTTGACGGCGACAGCACCGAAGACCGCTGGATCCGCATCGACGGTCTGGTCGAGACCGACATGCCTTTGGCCCGGTCCTATGGCGCCATCGAGAGCAAGACACACGGCAACGTGCTCTGGGCGCCGCTCGACCACGGAGGCACGCGCATCGGCTTTGCCTACAGCGACGCCATTGCGGCCAAATACCCCGGTGGTGTCACCGAAGAAGTGGCCGTCGCCGAAGCCATTGAGTGTGTCAAGCCCTTCAAGCTCAAGTTCAAGGAGGTCCACTGGTGGACGCTGTACCAGATCGGCCAGCGCATGGCCCGCGACTTTGGCGCCAAGAGCGATCGAGTCTTCTTGGCCGGTGATGCCGCCCATACACACAGCAGTGGTGCCGCTCAGGGCTTGAACACGGGTATCCACGATGCCGTCAACCTGGGCTGGAAGCTGGCACTGCAGGTTCGTGGCATCACCAGTCCCAGCGTCCTCCAAACCTATTCCACGGAACGCCGCAGTGCCGTCCAGCAGCTGCTCGACTACGACCGCGACATTGCCATGCTCATGTCGCACAAGTGGCCCGCCTGGTACACGGGTGACCGCGATGCCGATCCCTACCTGGCACTCGGCGAGCTGTTTGAGCGTGCTGCGCCCTTCAACACCGGTCTTGGCATCTCCTATGCGTCCAATATTCTAAACCAGACTGGCTTCAACGATGTGCTAGCAGACTCACTGGCCATTCTGCCGGGAAGCCGGCCTCCAGATGTCGAGCTGACGACACCTGGTACCATGAAGCCCACGCGCCTGCAGCGCATCAGCCGCAACATTGCAAAGTTTACTGTGCTCGTGTTTACTGGCAAGATCGAGACGACGAGACCTGCACTAGAGGCACTGTCAGCATTCCTCAAGGGAGACAAGAAGGACAAGGCAGCATCGCCCCTCTGGTCACACGAGGCCATCAGCTGGGTGACGCTTTCGCCTGTCGCGGGCTGCTCTCCTTTTGAGACCCTTGGCATGGAGCCGTTGGGTGACACATACTACGACACAACCTCGATTGCGCACAACAAGTTTGGCGTCAATCTACAGAAGGGCGGGCTGGTTATTCTGCGTCCAGATGGTCTCGTCGGTGGAGCATATGGCAAGCTGGATGGGCCGTTGGTGAAGGACTACTTTGCGGAGGTGTTTGCTTGAACGCGTTGTTGATTCTTTATGTTTATTTCTGCACGTAGCTCAAATAACTAGGTAGTTTACAAGTTTTAGATGATTGTAAAGAAGTTGGATATATTTCACTGTTTTCTTAACAATTTCATCAGTTTGTCACTTTTTATTTCTATTTTCTGTTACGTAGTTATTTTGTGCAAATCTTCTTTGAAGAACAGATGGGGAACAAAAAAAATTGTAAAATACTGATCGAGCAAGCTCTGTATTTGCGTTTTATTCCTTACGCTTACAAACACTAAAAATAATTGTCAACTGTCCTACAGATCACTACCACATGATGTCTACAAATCTCTATCTCAAGATAAACGAGAACTTGACGGTGTTTGATAAGATTGTCAAGTGTCAACTGCACTACGTCGTACCGAGACACAATATAATTTGTGGGGACAACGGGCTAACACGACAATGCCACATTTGGTTTAGCGGACGAGCAACTTAAGTTATAAATTCTTGATAACGGTTGATAACGGGCATTTGGCAGGGGTGAGACGGGCAACCTCGCAGACGGGCAGACGTCAACCGCCATCAACGGGCAACTTAACGCCGTTGATGCCCTCGAGCCACGTTCCTCCACTAGCTCCCCGCATAATGGAAGCTTGTCAAGAGAATCAATAAACGACCAAAAGAACAAAACCCTGCACCAGTCCCGCTCTGCTTTCTTTATCCGGCTTGCCCCCGTCTTGTCGCGAGTTTGACATCGACATCACATCACCACAACACAACCATGCCTATCATCCCAGCACGGAAAGCTGTTGCCTTTGGCGTCAAGGCCGGCCAAGACATCAAGATCATCAACACGTTTGGCAAGCAGGTGCTTGACTTCTGGGCCTTCAACCCCAAGGATGGCCACGACTACTTGTCCATGGTGCACACCCGCACCATCCTGCGGCAGGTGTCGCTGAACGCGGGCGACAAGCTTTACAGCACGCGGCGCAAGCCCATGCTGACTCTGACGGCGGACACGACGACGCACGGCACACACGACATTATCTGGTCGGCCTGCGATGCCGAGCGGTACCACATGCAAGGCTACGATGGCTACCACGACAACTGCACCGACAACATGCACAAAGCGCTGCAGGATAACTTTCCCGATTTTCCCATTGCAGCAGACTGGGTGCCCGACCCGCTCAACCTCTTTATGAATGTGGCTATTGATCACCACGGCGGGCTCGATATTCGGCCCCCGACGAGCGACAAGGGCCAGTATGTCGTGATGCGGGCCGAGGCTGACCTCATTATTGTTATGAGCTCGTGTCCGCAGGACATCGACCCCGTTAACGCCGGCAAGCCAGAGGACTGCGAGTACCTGGTGCTGGGTGGTGAGACGGAGAGCATTGGCAAGTCCTTGAGCACATCGACTGCTATTGTCCCGCTTGCTCCAAAGACCAAGCGCGCCAAGGTTGCCCTCTCTGTGGACTTTGATGCCGTCTCCCATTGGCTCGGCACGGGCTGCCACCACGACAACAACATGGCCGACTACAGCTCTGGCATTTTTGCTGGCCAAGTCGGTGTCTACCGTCTGCTCGAGCTTTTCCAGAAGCATGGCATCTCCGACAAGGTGACGTGGTTCATCCCCGGCCACACCACCGAAACCTTCCCCGACGCGGCCAAGGCCGTGCTCGAGTCAGGGGCCGAGATTGGTCTCCACGGCTACTCTCACGAGGGCATCTACCAAATGACGCAAGAACAAGAAGAGGATGTCCTGCTCAAGTGTATTGAAGTGGCCACCAAGCTGGCCGGCAAGAAGCCCCGCGGCTACCGCGCGCCCATGTACACCATCCGCGAGACGACCGTCAAGCTGCTGCGCGAGCATGGCTTCCTCTACAACTCATCCCTCATGCACCACGACTCACAGCCCTACTTCACTCCAGCTGATCCTCCCATCGAGCACATTGACTTCAAAAAGCCCGCGTCGTCGTGGCTGCATGCATCCGCCATTGCCTCGCAAGCCTACCCGGAGGACGGCGTCCACCCTCTCGTGGAGCTTCCTTGCGGCTGGTACAACGAGGACATGATGCCCATGATGTACCTGCCCCACCTCAACAACAGCATGGGATACGTGTCGACACGCGTGGTTGAGCAGATGTGGCGCGACAAGTTTACGTGGCTGTGGGAGCAGCGGGAGGGCCGTGATGCCGGCGACTTTGTGTTCCCCATCCTTGTCCACCCCGACGTGAGCGGTCTTGCCCACATCATTGGCATGATTGACCGTTTCCTGGGCTGGCTGCAGGGATTCGGTGATGGCGTCGAGTTTAGTACGTGTGAGGATATTGCGGGGCAATGGCTGGAGGAGCAGACAAAGGCAAAGGAGGCATCAAAGGAAGCATCAAAGTAGACTGCAAGTTTGAAAATATCATGTAAATGAAAGGAATAAAATACTGTCAAAACTATCAGGCTCAAAATGACACATGGTAACAGCGCGATAGGACTTGCCGTCACCGAAACTAGGTCATTTGCAGTCATTAAAAACTATTGTCATCATGTGTCGCATTTTCCTCGTTTGCCAAAGACAAAGCACAGGCCAAGGTGATACTCGCAGGCAATACTTCTTCCAACAGATGACTGAAAAAGTGATTGATTTTGATACCGCAATAAGAGTTTCAGGGTCCGTTGCCTTGAAGATCCCCGCAACAGCTCTGAAGGAACGACTGGGCGAGTTGTGTGGAGAATGACGGGCAACGGGCGACGGGCGACTGAGACGGGCGACTGAGACGGGCAACTATTGTGGGGCACATTGTCGGGGGACGGCTTCTCCTGCCACCGAGCGATGAAGCCCCTCATCTGTTATCGTTGCGAACAACCGATACGAGGCCACACTTATTGCATTAGTCAGAAGTTCATACTTATCAATAATGTCGTTCAGCTATCGATGCTTGGGTCTCGAGCGTTCCTATTTCAGGGACGTACGTTGATATCTTCGGATCACCAACACCCTTGCCAGCTTGGCGCCATGAATCGATTGTCTTTCAGTCTCCGTTGCCTCAAAGCATCAACACAAACAATACGGCAGTTTCAACACCACGGCAGACGAACAATGACTGCACAGGTTCAGACGGAGCTCAAGGCTCCCGGCCTCGCTTCGAGAAGCTTCAGTCAAAATACTGGCTACACAATGTTGAAAGTGAACGGGTCGAGGTTGATGGAGACGCTCCACTCAACATGTGAATTTGGAAAGGCACACTCGTACGGGCAGTAAGTATATTCCATACTTTAGTAATCGGCGTCACTTTTTTAACAATGACGACAGACACCCGACGGAGACGGGCATGGACCGGTTGTCTCTCAACGATGACGACAAAAAAGTCCGCGACTGGCTTGCCAACGAGGCCAAAGCTCTCGGATGTTCCGTCACCGTGGACCAAATGGGAAACATGTTTATTGTTCGCAAGGGAAAGTCGACTAGCAACGTTGCTCCCGTTATGATCGGCTCGCATCTCGACACACAGCCCACCGGCGGCCGTTACGACGGCATCCTTGGTGTGATGGCAGGTCTCGAGATTCTGCGCACCTTACACGATGCCAACTACGAGACGGAAGGTCCTGTTGGACTTGTAAACTGGACAAAGTGAGTCGCAATTCTCTCAACCAGATGTTTTTGTTTACTTCTTTTCCTTTCCTAACAAATCCTCCAGTGAAGAAGGCGCCCGCTTCCCACTTGTGACTGTCGCATCGAGCGTCTGGGCAGGCCTGACACCGCTCGAGACGGGATGGAACTGCACCGAGATCACGACTCCAGCACCTGACTCCGATGGGCCGCAGAATATGAAGCAAGAGCTGCAGCGCATTGGCTACTTGGGCGAGGTAGAAGCGTCGTACGAGGCCATGCCCATCGCAGCACATTTTGAGCTCCACATCGAGCAGGGCCCCATTCTGGAGCGTGAGGCGCGCAAGATTGGTGTCGTCACCGGCTCCCAGGCGTGTCACTGGTTCGAGGTTGAGGTGCGTGGACGCGACAGCCATGCCGGAACAACACCGCTGGAAGCACGCATGGATGCACTGTTGGCTTCTGCCAAAATGATTGCTGCGGCCAACGCCATCGCCAAGTCTGCGCAGGGCTTGATCACTACGGGACGATTTCATGCTCTGCCCGGAAGTGTCAACACGATTGCTCACACAGTGCAATTCACCCTCGACATCCGGCATGTCCAGGACGACGTGGTTGCCAGCATGGTGGAGCAGTGCCGGAGCACCTTTGATGCCATTGCCAAGGAAGACTCTGAGCTGGGTGTCCAGGTGCAGTGGACAACACTGGCGGAGAACTCTGCCGTACACTTTGACAAGGACTGCATCCAGGCCATTGAGGTCGCCGCGACCGAGACGTGTGGTGACTCGGATGCATGGAAGCACATGGTCAGTGGTGCAACGCATGACAGCTGCAATGTCAGTCGTCGTTGCCCGACGGCCATGGTCTTTACACCGACCAAGGATGGACTGAGCCACACACCTGTGGAGTATTGTAAGCCAGAAGACTGCATAATGGGTGCACAAGTACTGCTCGGAGCGGTCCTACGGTACGACGCGGCAAGAAAGATTTAGTCTGAGAGCGAGAGCATGGACTGAACTGATTTAGACTATTTCGAGCTGTTGTGAACTATGTGAACTAATTAGAGCCAATTTGATCGAACCGGTCGTGTGTAGAGCCGTGTGTCATATTTGTATATATTCATAAATTCATTGCATTACACCTCTTGCCTTGCACCTGCACCGCCATCTGGTTGCCGAATTAGCGCCATTGCAGGACTGTCCTGACCAGCTCCATGGACAACGGTATCAATGCCCTTCCATGTGATGGCATCAAGACGCATAGCAGCCAGCCGTGCAAGTGGCCAGGCACGCGCGACAATGCGCAGTGTTCGGCGCCACTGGTCCAGCAGAGCCAGATAGCGGGCGGCCATGGGCTCCGTTGGTGACTGGGCCAGGTTCATGAGGAGGAAAGGTGCGACATAGCAAAGCTGGTGGCGAACATACAGAGGCCAGAAGTTGGCGAAATGCTTGGCCTGGAGAGAGGATACCATGCCGGCGACAGCTCTGGCACAGTTGTAGCCATTGTCAAAGATGGCAGAAATGGGTTCGCGGCTGTTGTCGGTGGCCGGTATCGGTATGGCATTGATGGCTTGGATCGTCAGTGGACGCAGGAGAGCGCGGAAGATGAGCAGCTCCAAAGTCAGATGCGCCAGTCGCAGTGCTGCACCGTTTTCAAATTCAGCGTCTGTCAAGTCCGATGCAGGCTTCGAGAGGAGAGGCAGCGTCAGGCGCCAACTGTCGATGCGAGTCCGAAGTGGCTGCGCACGTGCCAGCAAGGAGCTTAATGTCGGAGGCTCTCCCCGGGTACCACGAAGGGTGCTGTTCCGTTAGCACCCCGAAAAAAAAAAAAAAAAATATAGTTGGAACCGAGACGGCCATCGACTTACTAGAAAGCTTTCAACACGTCCGATGCAATGAGGCCAAGCTCGCACTCGGCGATGCATATGGCCACCTGATCTGCCGATCCACCATCGCCACTCTCAAAATCGGCCGGCCGCAGAGGCGCAACATCCCAGTCATCTTTGTGTATGTGCAAAGGCCGCCCAAAGACAATTGCGTTCCAGACGTGTGTTGTGTGTGTCAACCACCATAGCCGACGTCGCAAAATGACTTCAGAACGTGGCAGTCGCCAGGTATCGGGATCAAGGCCCAAGCCTAGACTCTCGGCAATGGCAAGCGATGTGCATGACAGTGCCCAAAAACTCGGTGGCTCGGCGGCAACGTAACTTTGTGGCGGTTGCTGTAATAGGAGCAGGCAAAGTTGCAGAGACGACAGGTGCGAGAGGCGGCTCGCACGCTGAAAACTGCGATGGGCAATCGCCCACAGCTCATCGGTTGAGCCTTCACGATAGCCACGCGAGACACTCAGCTGGTCGTCCAGGAAGGCAAACGGAGCCGCCAGTGCGTAGACAGCACAGCGGAGGCCAACAGGGAACGACAATGTCCCGTCGGGTCTTGCGTTTGTGTTTGGATGCTGAAACTGCCAGCCTTCCACTTGCGTTTCTGGTGCAGGGTCCAGCTGGCCCGGCGCCCCAGTGTCCGCTGCTGGACTGTGGCTCTCCTGATGGGCGTGCTCTGACATGCGTTCCAGGTCGTGTAAAGAGAGCACAGGGTAGCGATGGTGCACAAACTGTCTGTATAATTTGAGCAGGCGCACGGCCAGTTCCGGCGGAACAATCTTTTTCAACAACACAGTGTCAGACTCCTCCGTACTGCTCCCGTTAAAGATACACTCGACCGAATGCACGTCGTTTGCCCAGATCGCTTCGTCGGCAATCACAAATTGCACGGGCATAGAGCTTATCGGCAAAGGTCGTGCGTTTTCCGGATTGTCCGGTGGCGGAACCAACGCGTCATCGACGACTTTTCGAAAGTGCAGCCGGAACATGCGGTACGTGTCAAATTTGTTGTAAGCATAGTGGCGTAAGAAATAGGGATCCGACTCGCCAGACAGGCCGAGCAGTTGGTGTGAGTGGCCTTGGTGTGATTCAAGGGAGAACTCCTGGGGCCAGGTCGCGGATGAATTTAGATTGGAGAGACGCCGTGATGCAATGATGGCGTTTGGCGAGCTCTCGGAGGCGGCAGATGGCGGGATGGCATCGTTGACGCCGTCACCAATACTGCTGCGCAGTGGCGATACTATCGGTGATACAACGGACCGTAGTGGGCTGCGGGTAAACAGACCGGCATTGTTGATGTCGAATCGGTAATCTGGCAACGGAACGTGAACGTTGGCGTTGGTGGGACTCGCTTCTACTCGAGAGAGTGTCTGTGAGTATGAGGCAAAACTTGGATGCGGGTATTCCGTATATATTGCTCACCTTGCGGCGGGATCTCCATGGTTGCCCACCAGTCCATCATGGCTAGGTGGTCTTGATCCATTCCCAGATCCATGGACAGCGCATCACGGCCGATCTGGGTGGGGCTAGCTTGACTGACATGTCTGGCAGTGTGAGATGGAAGGGGATGTTGTATGTTGCCTGGTGACACCGATGGTGATACTGCTGGCGATATTGACGGGCGTGAAATTGGTGCTTGCGTTGTCGGCCGCGGCCGTGCTGATGCTGACGCCGATTCTGCTGTTGGTCGGTCGGATGTGTCGCGGCATCGTTTTCGAGGCGGGCCTTGCTCGAATGTGCAGTTCAGACCGAGTCTGACGCACATTTGGCAGAGTGACGTGTCTCGGCTTCCGTCGGGCTGCCGCAGGGACTTGCACTGCACGCGCCGGACGCGACAGATGTCGCAGGGCCGCTGCTTCTTGGACCGGTATGCGCGCCCGGTCTCGGTGTCCGGCAGGCGGGCGTCCATCTTGCATAACTGGCCATGTAGGTGAAGTATATTAAAGATGGAAATACGGAGTACGACGTACCCTCTCCAGCATTTGCAATCGCGGCATGACGGTGATGGCAAAACTGGGGCACAATCTTATCGGAGGTTGGCGTCGAGGCTAACCACATTGCTTTTGTCATACTCCGTACTGATTGTTGGGGCCCGATTGTTGTTTGCTTATCTGCTTGGCGGGTTGGGGCGTAAACCCGGGAGAAAGCCGCTGCGACAGCGTCTGATTGGCTAAACTGTCCCGGCATCGCGGGTCCACTTGCCGGCACTCGTGGTCATGTCGCCGAGATAGTGTTGGATATATATCCTAGTTGCTGGAGATTCCGATACATGCATGCTTATAGTTTGAGGTTACTCCGTACAACTTGAATGATTACTAGCTGTAGTATTTTTGACCCTGCAAATAATAATGATAAACTCGACATCCATCACCCTTCACCGCATCTACTCTCTGGACGACCACGGCACTGCCAGCGCCACCACCACAAAGAGCCACCACGCCGTACTCGCCAATCTTCAGCTGGTGAACGATTGCTGTCAACAACCGTGAGCCCGAGCTGCCCAGTGCGTGACCAAAAGAAATCGCGCCGCCACTCACATTAACGGGCGCAGTGTTATCATCCAGACCAAGAAGCTGCCCGTCACCTTGACCACAACGGCAAATGCTTCGTTCACTTCCCACCGCGCAATGTCTTTGACAGTCAGGCCAGCAGAGCCGGTGCCAGCACGAGCCAGTGCCGACTTGATGGCTTTGGCCGGTGTTACAAGACCCCTGTCCTCGGCAACAACAGTCGGCCTGTCGCCCCTGCGCGGACTAGCCACCTCGACAGGTGCAATCTCCTCGTCACAAACATGCCAAACCAACATAAAACTATATGCAGCTGTGCCGCTATGTGCCGCACGCCATCATGCCGTTCCAATATATCCAGGTGCTGAACCCAGCAAGTCAATTTGGCAGAAGAACAAATCTCGCCTTGTTACATATCATGTAGATCCACGAGAAATGTATACAAGTTTTTTATCAATCAACCCGGCCATCGTTTCAGGCAACACATAAACATTTCCAGCCCAAGTCATCCTCAGCCCTACACCGGCTTCTTTTTGTCCGTGACGTCTTGTCCGACTGTGAACGCAGCCACCATTTCAGGTGGAATGCTGTCTTCGTGAAGCACGTCAGCCGTCTTCTTGATCCGAGCGCGGCCGAGCATGGTACCAATGCAGAGCAAGGGCGTATTGTCGGGCAGCGGCTCAAAGTCTCGTTCGCCGTCTCTCATTCCCAAGGCAGCAAAAAGCTCGCTTTTCATTCCCATCAGCCACGGATGGACAGTCGAGACGTAGTCATGGACGGTCACGTAGCCTCCGTCCGGTCCGTCTGGGCTGGACGGGCGGACTTGGATGGTCGCATTCTCAATGTCGTTGATAGGCCGCGGGACACCGCAGCAGGCAATGATTTGCACGTGGCCAGCATCAGGGCCTGCATCGTCCTTGTTGGGAATGCGGCCGTCCTCTGACTCGGAAGGTATCTTCACCAGACCCCATTCAGCCAGACTACACTCTCCGCTTGGAATCAATGAGACACCTGTGGTCCTGATGCGCTCAATCTCTTCCTCGCTGGGTTCCATGTACTCGAAGTGCTCAAAGTGAAGATCGTACCATGAATTCTCCCAGCCCTCAAACTCACGGACACGCACAGTCATGGACGACACCCGCGGCTCCGAGATGGGCATCCTCGCGACAGGGTGCCACGTGCCATTGGATGCGTCAAAGTATGGCACACACACTTTCGTCTCGTTGCCCTCGTCGTCTGTCCTGGTCTCAAAAACACCGACCGACGCCTCGAGGGGACCGGTAAGCGACCAAAAGAGCCGCTCGATGCCGCCGGGTGCGGGCCGTATCCACTGAACGTACTTGGCTGCGTCGATTTCCTCGTACGTTTGGTAGGGTGGCTCTCGACGTGCAAGAGACTCTTCCTGGATCTCGGAGTTGTGGTCTAGGTAGCGGTTCCGGAGGTTCATTAGACGTTCTCGTTCTTTCAGCACGGCAAGAAGGGCGGGGTCCATGTCGGCCTCGTCGACAGGCTCATCGTTGACAATCCACATTTCGATCGTTTCGTAGTTCGTTCGGGAGATGGTACTATGACAATGCGTGAATGGGAAATCGTCACAGCATACACCAAGAGAATAGGTAATAAACACAGAAGATGTTATGCTGGTGCAGTACAGGAAGACAATGGATAAAGCTCGAGGGTTTGGAGGTCTGTGCCTGAGGCTGAGGCGGGTTAGGAATTTTATGCTGCGGTGCCACAATGTGCCTCGAGCTGCCGCCCCGCCCCAATCGATTTGATGTGATATCATGAAACCAACAGTTTGCATTCCGACCAGGACAAACAGCCGCGCACAAATAGCATTGTTATCACCTCAGCCATCAAATTCCAAGAAAAACCCAACGGTAAGACGCAGAAGCGTTCCGTTTTAAGTTTGTTTCGTCGTACAGTGTGTTCATCCAAAGAGTCGAACCAATGGGAGAAGGCGGGGGCAGAAAGGTGATGTGGGTCACAACCACGTGATGTCACCCAGGCAGAGGCTTCTGCAATGGACTATGACGACTCCCTTCAACAAAGACATCTCGTAAATCGAACGAAACACGACATATTTTGAACAAAACACGACGCATTTCGAGGCTTTTAGGAAACAATTCTTTAATTCGTGCTTACTCTACACTACAAACAACAGACAGTATGGCCCTTTCGCAACGGACGGTCTTCATTACCGGGTAGGATGTTATTTTCAGCCTCATTATCTAAGCATCCTGACCACGATGAAAGTAACTGCGGAGCACTAACACGACACGACATGGGTCTGTAGATGCTCACCAGGTGGCATAGGCAATGCACTTGCCAGAGAGTACCACGCACGCGGCTGCAAGGTGATTGCATCGGCTCGCCGCCCCGAGGCTTTGACCGATCTAGCTGCCCTCGGCCTCGAAACGGTCCTTCTCGATGTCGACGACGAGAAGAGCGTGACCGCCGCTGTCAAGTCTGTATCTGCCATCGCTGGCGGACGACTCGATATCCTTGTCAACAATGCCGGTACGACGTACCAGATGCCGTTGGCTGACGTTGAGCTGTCTCGCTTGCGTGCCTTATTCGAGACCAATCTCGTGTCCGTCGTTGGCCTGACCAACCGTCTTCTGCCTCAACTGATCGAAGCACGCGGACTGGTTGTCAATATCTCCTCGGCATCCGAGAGTCTTCCATTCCCATTCAAAGGCGCGTATGCCATGACAAAGGCTGCGCTGGCGTCGTACAGCCGCACACTGTCTGTTGAGGTGGCTCCTTTCGGCGTCCGCGTCCTCAACGTAACAACGGCCTTTATCCAGTCACAGCTCGGCAAGCGTGCACCTCCGCCAGAATGGCCGGCCGACAGCCTGTACGACAGCATGCGCGGTCTCCAACAGTCGGCCGGTAGTGGGCAGCGTATGTTGCCAGAGGCATATGCCAAACAGGTCGTGTCCGAATCGCTAAAGGGGCCTGGCTGGTTTGAGCTTGGACCCTGGCGCTTTGGTGGGACACGCGAGACGATGATGCTGGGCACACTGAGCGGTCCTATGTGGGCGTTGGGCTTTTTGGGGAGCAACTGGGCGCGGTTCGTCATGTTGCGCAAGTGGAAGTTTTCAATCTTGACAGAGGCGTTACGGCGAGACAAGAAGACGGTGTGATCAAGTCTGAATGTTTCCATCGGCGGTTCTATCAAGCTACAACGAATTGACTCTGTTCTGACCAAGCCCAGTATCCGTCCAACGGAAGAGACGGTGGGCAATGGCTCGCTGGTAGGCCAGCCACCTCTCTTTGCTTTCAGAGCACGTTCGAAAACGCGTGCCAGGCAGGTTGAGCGAGGCATATCTACCAACCATTATAAAGTAGGCGAGATGCAATGAATGAGAACGCGATGCAAGTGTCTATGATTTATCAACTGCGTGTATCGCTCTTCATTACGACGTACAGAAACAGAATGAAGTCGCTTAGACCCCAAAACTAAAATATGGGGCTCTTGAATGCACTGCTAACGGATATGGGGCAACGTAAACAAAATGAAGACTCCTCCCCCACACAATAAACACCGGTATTTAGGGTCACCCCAGCGCTGGACTGCTCAATGTCGACCCCGCGAACCCCAAAAGAGGAGCAAGATCTGTTGTGAACGACCCCGTGTTTTCGACAAGTAGAGTAACAGAGCAGATACACCAATCATGCGAGCCATTAAAGAAAAGACGAAGCGTTAACCAACCGGTGACTGACATTTTTTTACAATTTACAACGCATCTACACTTTTCTCTTTTCCTGTCAAGTTCAGTGTATTCGACATACAATGGCGATCGCTGGGCTAATTCAACAATACCTGCCAACGGCTACACCGGCAACAATTGCGGGTGGCCTGGTGTTGCTGGCAGTGCTGGCCACAATTTGGGGCACGTCGGTGCCAGCATCGCTGAAGGCCATCCCCGGTCCACCTGGACTGCCCATCATTGGTAACATTCTGCAGATGGGGCCACAGCCTCATCGCATGTTCCAGCTATGGTCAAAGCAATACGGAGAGCTGTTCCGACTGAAGCTCGGCAATGACAACTGGGTCATCCTCTGCAGTCCTGACGCGGTGCGGGAAATCATCGACAAACAATCCGCCGTCACGTCCGGACGATCACCCATGCCGGTAGCCTCTGACGTGTTTTCTGGCGGAAATCGACTTTTATTTCTCAATTATGGCCTAAAGTGGCGGGAATTGCGAATGATTGTGCACAAGCTCTTGACGCCCAAGGCCTCGGAGACATACAAGCCCAGCCAGGAATTTGAAGCAAAGAAACTGGTCTACGATCTGGCCACGGACAATGAGGATCAGACGGCGTTTTACACACACGTCCGGAGATACACTACGTCTGTTGTCTTGACCAGTACGTACGGCCGCCGTGCACCCGTTTGGGTAAGCACCTTTTCATTTCCCTCTTTCGAATGTATAGTCTCAATTGTTCTCACACACAGGCTTCTCTAGGACTCTGACGAAGTCCGCGAGATATACCAAATCATGAACGACTTCACAACGGCGGCAGCTCCTGGCGGATATGTGGCCGACTTGATACCAATCCTTGCAAACTTGCCAACGTGGTTGCAATGGTGGCGTCCACATGCTTTGCGTGGATACCAAAGCCAGGCCGTGGTTTGGATGAAGCACTGGAACCGACTCAAGGACCAGATGCGGCAGGGCACAGCTCCTGAATGCTTTGTCAAACAGTTCTTGGAGACCGACTTCAAGAAACAGGACATAACCGAGGAGCAAGCTGCCTTTGTCGCTGGATGTAAGTGGCTCCACCAATGCTCGTAGCCCCCTTCTCACGTCTGGTTTGTATTCACCGACTAATAATTGTGCTAAATATAGCAATGCTCGAAGCCGGGTCCGAGACAACGTCGTCAGCCCTCAACAGCTGCATTCTGTACCTAGCCGCGTACCCCGAGGTTCAAGAGACTGCCAACAAAGAACTTACACGTGTTGTTGGCGATGAGCGTTCCCCGAGTTACGCCGATGAAGAGCATCTGCCGTACATCTGGGCCATTGGAAAGGAAGTGCTGCGCATCCGGCCGGTGACGACCATTGGCACCCCACACTACACTACTGGTGACGTCGTGTACAAGAACTACGTAATCCCCAAGAACACGATCGTGTGCATGAGCCAGTATGTTCTGGACTATGACACCAATAAGTGGGATGACCCCGAGAAGTTTGACCCTTCACGCTTCCTGGCATATCCGCACAAGGCCGGCTACTATGCCGCCGGCGATGCCCGGCAGCGCGACCACTTTGACTTTGGCGGCGGCCGCAGAATCTGTCCCGGCCTGCATCTTGCCGAGAACAGTCTGTTTATCACCATTGCCAAGATCCTTTGGGCCTTCAAGATCGAACCACCGCTGGATGACAAAGGCCTACCACTTCCCATGGATCTCACGGATGATGCTTACGAAGATGGCGTCAACACACTGCCCAAGCCCTTCAAGGTGCGGCTTACTCCTCGCAGCCAGAAACGGCTTCACATCCTCAAAGAGGAGTGGGCCCAGGCTCAAGCAGATGGGTTTTACCTTGGCAGGATCAAGGTGGATGTGAACGGTATGGTGGTGGTGTGAGTAGCAATAGTGGCTACAATTGAACAACGGGAGTTGTCTTTGTTCACATTATATATAAAGTAGTCACAAAACATGGACAGTATACAGAATGTTGATGAGTTATGTCTTTTTTTATTTTACATTTTTGGGGTGGGGGGAGGGGGTTCTCTTTTCGAGTATACTTTTTTGGTAAATGATTTTCAAGGACTTTGTTCTTAGACATCAAATGAAAAAGAAGAGCAGTGACGGGATAGTCATTCAATACACAAAAAAGGCATTAAACAACAGATTGATCTATAAGAGTTATGATATATTTAACTGTACTACCATACTTATACAACGAGTTCCAAAGCTCGAGCCTACTATCGGAAGACTGTTTAAAAGCTTCAAGACTGCCATTGACATGCCTCAGCCACTTCATAGAATATTTCGTGGCCGACCGCATCATTAAGTACCAACCGTGAGGTCGGCAGTGGGGCTACAAGCTCTTCCATGACCTCCACTGTGACCATTGCGCTGTCTTCCATAGATCTGTGAAGCGCCGTCTCGAGACCATTCTTATGGGTGATGTATTGGAGCCTGTCAGCGGAGCCGCTTGCGACTTACATGTCACTCATACTCGGCTGTAGTGAATAAGACTCCCGAGGATTGCTCAAAAACTCTAGGAAGATGCTGTAGACATATGTTTGTCGTGTTTAAGTTGTTATCCCTTTACCTTGAAGGCGGCTGATCACGTGACCTAAGTAAACAAGCCCCTATTAGGGGCGTAGGCCAACGATGACAGCCTCGTTTATTTAGCCACTGCTCCGTACTTGACTTTAACAGCTGGCTTCACGATTTTTTGTACCCGTTTACTCCATAGACTCTTTAAGCAAAGTACTCGCCTTACTGTCTGAAATTCCATCAGAACGAAGCCAACCGCCACGGCTGCAAACGCTATTTACTACCCCACATCAAGTATGTGGGGTATTGATTGGCAAAACGGGGTACATTAAGAACTGCCTCAGAACCCCACAACGTTGTTCTCTGTGAAGCAACTGCAGGAGTCGCTATGCTGCTAAACAAGTCGAATTGGCGTTGAAGAATTGGAAGTGGGTCATTTCGTGTCACTTGTGATTGAAAGATAGTGGGAAAAGGGTGGTGTGGCGAAGACTACCTCGTACCTGCGCCATCTGTACCCGGCACGGCGATTTGACACAAAAGAACCAGTTCAGCTTGACAAGAAGCATTCTTTTGTACCTGAGCATGCAGAAGAGTGACCCACGTCTTTCTTTGTTTAGAGCACGATCACTGTAGACCCTGCTTTAGGGATATGGGCAGCTACCGTGCCCAGTAAAGCGGTAGAGAAGTCAGATGAATTAGATGTCTCTAGAAAGTGCACTGTAAATCTTAACGCTGTGAGAGATTTCCCCACTAATTCCTGCAGTAATCCCTCAGGCCACCATATTACCAGATCCCTGTCTTCTTCTGACAAGAAAGCCGCCAATCCAGATCCCGAAGTAACGTACCCCTCGTTTACTCTCTTATTCTACACCAAGTTACAGATCCCGGCGGTATCCAAGCAATTTGACAAGATAAACTTACTTGGAGTCATAGCCATATATCAATAAATTTATCTTCCAAATCTTTTCACGAAAGTCACACATTGACATTCGAAAAGTACTAGGCAACAATGACATCACTTAATCACCCGGTTATTGGAAAAGTTCTCGGGAACGAATCTGGTAGCATCGTACAGTTCCTTGGTGTGAAATATGCGAGCTTAAATGACAGGTTCTCGGAGCCAAAAGTCGTTACATACGATGGAAAAGGTCTTGACGCCACAAAATATGGGTAAGTTGTTCCTGTCATACTGGCAGTAGCCTATGGGAAACTGCAAATGCTGATGATTGTGCTTCTCGTTTACTTAGTCCGCAAGTCCCTTCGGCACCTTCGGGTATCGAAACAGCGTTTAGATTCATCCAGGCCAAGCTTCCGAGACCTGACTTTCCTGGCATCAGCGACACCGAGAGCCTACACTTGAACATCACAGTGCCCAAGCGAGCAGCTTCAATCACCGGCAAGGAGGCCTTCCCCGTTTTCGTTTTCATTCACGGAGGCGGGTATACCATTGGCGGAAACTGGTGGCCACAAGACAACACGGCGAAGCTCGTGGAATTGTCCCTGGAGCTGGGGAAGCCCATTATTACCATCAACATCAACTTCCGACTTGGTGCTCCTGGTTTCATGACTAGTCCTGAGCTGCGCGCCGCAGGGTACAAGGCGAACAATGGCCTACGAGACCAGCGGGCTGCACTGTCGTGGATCAAAATGTACATCCAAGGATTTGGCGGAAATCCCAACAATGTGACGGTTGGAGGACTGAGTTCAGGCGCAGGTGGGTTCTTTGAAGCGAAGCCCAGCTTTCTGTTATGTTTTATCTTGCCTACTGACATATCTGAAAAGTGTCCACCGGCTATCTATTGCTTGACGAGAACCCCGTCCCCAGGCGGCTCATTCTCCTTGGCGGAACACCACCTCTAATAAGTCAGCTTCCAGTGGCTGTTGCAGATGACGTATCTCGCGGCGTCCTGGCATCGCTCGGGCATGATGGTATTGCGTCCCAGAGCGTCGTCAAGACGCTTCTGGAGACCCCACTTGAGGACTTTGTTACGCGTATCCCTCCGGAAACTCTGTCCCCCGTAATTGATGGCGACATTATTCGCGAAGAGGTTACTGTCACCTCTCTAGCAGAGCAGAACGACACTGTCTTCCCGGGTGCAAGGCATATTGACAGCATTCTTGTCATCAACTCCCAGCTCGATGTAAGTTTGAATAGTGACAGGCCGCTTTCTACCACCTCTGATTCGTGTTGGGAACTAACTTTACCCCTTAAAAAAAAGTCAAGCATCATGGCCCTTACTAGACTTTTCAAGCGCAAGAAGGGCATTGCCACGGCATTCCGAGCCAGTTTGACGAGGACCCTTGGTGCATACCCTGATGCCACCAAGGCCATCTTCGATCACTATCACTTGAACGAGAGCTCGGCGGGGGACCAGGCTGACGACGAAGCCCTTCGCAATATCCTCATCTACATCAACGACGTGGCTTTCTCACTTCCGGCTGTCGATCTTGCTGCAAACTTTGCCAACAAATCGTACATGGCGGCCTTTAACGAAAAGAACCCATGGGAGGGGCCCTTCAAGGGCGAGGCCTCGCATATTCTGGATGTAGCCTTTTTGTTCCAGAACTTCAACGACCAGTTGAGTGTCGAGCAGAAGAAGGCAGCTGTGCAATTTGGAACAGACGTGATTTGTTTTGTGTCTGGCGACGAGATCTGGCCCGCCTTCAACAAGACACAGCACGCAATGGCCGTGTATGCAGATGGCGGACGCAAGATTGTTGAGCCGCCGTCCGAGGAGGAGACGGGTCGCAATCCGTTCGTCTTTGCCGTGACTGCTGGCCCCGACGCACCCAGCAAAGATCTTTTGTTCAAGTCATTTGTTGAATTTATGGCAGGCCGCTGAGAAGACGTAATTTCAGTTCTTCGGGGCTTAGAGTCAAAAGAGCACGACTCGTTGAAGTTTTTTATTATACAATTGGTGTTATCAATCAGTTAAGCAAACATGTCACGTTAGACCCTGGACATCAAACAAGCGGCAACATTCAGTACGCCACCAGAAGAATAAACAAAATTATGAACACGGCGGATGCAATTACTCCGAAATTAGAGAAACATGCCGAAAAGTGTTGTTTTGCCTCTTCAACGCCAAGGCCCGCTTGTAAGCCTCGCCGACTTGATCAAGCGCTTCACCCATCAGGGGCGTGATGCCCCAGATCCACACCTATGCATTTGTTAGAAGATACTACATGGAACAAAAATGAGGAGGAAAAAAAGAAGGAAAAAAGAAAAAAGAAGGAGAAGAAAAAAGAAGGCGAAGAAAAAAAGAGAAGAAAAAAAAAGGAAAAAAACCTACATCACGCAACAACAAGCCCCACATCTTGGCCACGTCGGCCGCCATGGAGGCGCCGTTATCAACGTCAACGTCGGCTTCCCGGAGGACATTTTTTAATTTGTCGTAGAATATGCGCTCGTCGGCTGACGGTTCAATATTATCGATAGCATCTAGTTCGATAGCATGAACAAACTTGCTGACCAGGAGTGCTAAGAGCAGTTAGTACAGAGGGTAATACATGGGCGATGACAAGAAAATACGCAACGTACCACAGTCATATCCAGCTACGGCCTGCTCCACGCTCCAGCGGAACGCTGCCGTTTTGCGTACAAACAAATGGCCCATACGAATCGGTTCGCGCAAGCCTTCAAAAGCCTTTTCGACACTTTTGAGCACAAACGTGCCACGCTCCATTGTGCTGCTAACGAACAGGTCAATCGACGTGTCTGTTCGTTTGCCATGCAGATTGGCCAAGTCAATGGAACTATAAACGCTGTCGGGCCGAAATAAGCGTGCATGGGCAACACGCAGGATGCCGTGGGAGTTGAAGACCATGGATGCCTCCTTTTCAACGTCCATCTCGTCCTGGCGCTCTTCGCCATCGTCTCCAGCCAAACTCAACGAAGGCTCGTCACCACTGGCGTAACAAGCTCCGTTGAGAAACGCCTGGCAGCGTGCAAGAGTCTGCAGGCTGTTGGTCATGAGAATATCAGAAAGCGAGCCTTCCGCAGACGAGTCTGATCTTGGACTGGGGGCATGACCAGTCACGGCCTGCAGGACCTGGGCACGCTGCCACATGTGAACCACAACAGCGTGCATAAGAATGAAGCCGGAAAAGGCAGACACTTCGTAGGCGGGTGCTGGCTGGTTTGGCCCTGTGTCGTTCATGATATCGGTGAGAACATCCTTCATCGTTCGTGGCTTCTGCTGCTGATGTTTGCCGTCGCCAGCACGTGCTTGTGCATAGAGCTGATGCCATTCTGTAGCACATTGGGCACTCCACAGTTTCTCGTCGTCGAGTGCGTCAAATTCGAGATCCATGTTGCTGTTCATGCCAGGATTCTGGTTGTAGACGACCATTATCATTGTACTGCACATCAGGATGGCGCCCAGCAGCCGCTTCCAGGACTCGATGGCGACCCAGCTGTGCCAGTCCATCTTATCGTCGTCTCGTTGACGCTCCTGCAAACTGACTCTTGCTTCATGGTATACCTGCTGTGGTCAGCGACGTAAAAGGAGCGAGAGATGGGCTTGAAAAACCTACAATCGTATAGATACCGTTCTCGCGAACAACCGCCGTGGTCAACACGGGATCGCCGCTCATGACGGCAAAAAAGGAGAGGAGCACGCGTGTCTGGACACACCACAGTGGATAGCCCTCGACCACAAATTGCTGATTCGGCTCGGTATACAAGCTGGTATTGTCCATGGCCTTGCGGGCAATGTCGTAGAGACGGCGGGCCCGCTTCCGGTCCATGCGGTACAGGGCACCGATGCTGCACATGATAAGGACAAGCGGGCTGTGGGCGCTGGGCGAAAATGTCGGGAGATGGATGATGGGAAGATGGCCGTGGAAATTGGACATGTAGCTGGCGAGGAAGTCGGCACACATGCGTAATGACGGGATCTCGTTGTCTCCGGCCTTCTGGGTGTAGTCAACACCGAGTCGTCGGGTAAGGTCATTCTTGATCAAAGTGTACACATTGTTGTCAATGGTAAACGAAGGGAAGGAGCGGCGCCCGTCGCGTATCAGGGTTGGAGTGTCGGTGAATGAAGCTGATGGTGTCGTGACAGTAGCATGCGAGCCCGGCCTACATTCAGAAACATTGGTGGCACCGCCAAGGTGTCGACATCCATCCACGGCTGACAGGGGTATGTCGGGGTGGGCTGCGGATGAATATCCATCATTGGTATGCGACTCCAGCCCCAGAGACAACGGGCTGGGCAACTGGAACTGGCCTATATCATGTGGAAGCGAGTTGACATCAGTACCATTGTTGCCCTGATGGAAGGATAGCATGTCTGTAGACGGGCTCGCCGTGTACACGAAGTTGCTCAAGTCAATGTCTATGTAGGACGGCAGGACTAGAGGTGATTGTTGTTGACTTGTCTGTCTCGTGCTATCAGTAGTGGCAATAGGCAGTTTCGATGGCAGTTGTTCTTGTGGTGATGAGCTGGCAGACTCATTTTCGGCGCAGTCTGGGATGAGTGACTCGATACGAGAAGGGCTGTTGATGTCGAAGATGATGTCCATATCAGGTTCGAGAAAAGGCATGCTGCCAATCTGATGCGTGTAGCTCTGCTCCAGATGTCTAGAGGCCGTGCTCGTGCTGCCCGTGGCAATCGAGCTCACCGAGTCGGTGTCGCGATGGGACTGTGGAGAAAGACTGGCCACTTCACGGGGTTTCTCCGCTGAAGAGTTTCTGGGCTGCAGCACAGACGGGGACTTTGCAAGAACGAGAAGAGACATGCCATGGTAGTCTTTGGCCGGATGATGCTCAGTCTCGTTTGAGGTGTTGTCATCACCGTCGACGTCAGTTCCTTCTTCGTGTTCATTATTGTCTCCTGGTGACTTCTGTGACGTCTCGTAGGCCACCAGAGTACCGTCTTGGTCTGGGTCTGGATGCAGCGTGCGTTCGTGTCGAGTGACCAGATCTCTTGCAGGCTGTCAGTAACTGTATTTCCAGCGGTGCAGGGCATTCCAGACATGACATACTTCCTTGAGTAGCACTTGTGGCAGTGACGGCATGAAAAGGGCTTCTCGTTGGTGTGTGTCCGCTCGTGACGGATGCAATGCTCGCTGCGTTTGAATATTTTTGAACAATGCATGCACCGGTATTGCCGCCTAGGCCGGCCCCGTCGAGCAGTAACGGCCGGGCCGCTGTTGTTTGGCAGAATTATATGCATCTGTGCAACAGCGTTCCGTTACGCGTCCTGAGCAAGCATAAATAGAGTCAGTAGTGGCTGCGAAAGTTTGATGCTGGACTTTTTTTTTTGTCTGATTCATAGAGGGGATGATTATGAAAAAGAATTGGAGAGAGCTACGTTTCGGTGAGAGAAAAAGCCGTCTTGCCCGGGACAGTGTGCATTGAGGAGGTGAAGGGGACTGTCTGACTCTAGGAATCAGGGTTGGTTCGCACTTGTGACCTGGCAGGAGGAGAATCGGGCTTCGGAGTCTGGGGAATGCGAAGAATCACTGGTCTACTGGCCCCCATTTCGTTAGGGCATCCAATATGGTGGCAGCGCTAAGTAACATGGAGGTGTTCTTACCCCGCGTTTACCATATTAGCGAGATATCTGTAAGAAAGCAGGAGGCGTACGGAGCAAACCAGGGGCATGCCCTTGGCTATTTATCTTCGGCTATTATCGAGTTCATGGCCAAAATGTGTAGTAAAGGTTCGTTATTTTAAACTGTTTTACCAGTGTGGAAAACGTCCATGTCATGACCTCGGCCACTTACACTGTACAGCACTTCTAGCTGAAAACAAACTTGGACGGTCGAATATGTTTTCAACGCAGATGATTTGTATATGAAACAGTCCCAGTTTAAATATTTATTGAACGACAGGACCGTTTTTGAAATAGTTGAGAAGACAAAGGAAAGAAATACATGGCGGAGAAACGACTGCACCAGGGCCACCAACTGCACACGACACAAGTAGCAGTTTCAACGAATGCTAACCTCTTGCAGCAGCATGGAAAAACATACCCTTCTGCTCCAACAGCTAGTAGTTTCCGTTTTTGACGTCTCAGTTTCTTGCGGGTAGAAAGTCATACTTGGTCACCAGCACGGGGGTCAACTTATTGACCTCCAGCAGAATAATGTTTTGCCGATGCAAGGGCGCGAACCAGCACCAGACTAGGTCTAGCACGTGGTGTCAACTTTCCGGGGAGAAAGAGGGGACGGTCCACTGACGGTTGCACCGCCTTCTGGAACGACTCTCGTCGTCGGAAGTCCGGTGGCTGGATGCAGTCTCAGAGCTTCTTTAATACAAGGCTGGATATACGACATGGACTGCCTATCTTTAGATGGGATACGATCCGTCTGCAGTTCGGACAGCTATTGGCCGATCTCAACGCGTAACTAGTGTCTGTCACTGCTGATCATCTACGCTGTACCAATGGCGACTCTACCTACGTGGAAACACAGCAGACTTGCCTTTCTCAGGCTCTCGGGGTTGTTTATCAAATTGAACAGAATGGCAGGCATAAAGCAAAATGGACGTCGTACCGGAGCCGGCTCCAAAGTTGGTTATGCATAGTGTGTCAATCGCAGCGCGAGGAAACTTGTCCGGATTCTCCTCGTACAAGCTGGGTGCCCTCGGCCTGGATAACTTGTGTCTTCTTCTTTTGCTCGCCCTCGTCGATATAGCCCATAGTGAAGAGCAGCGTGCGCAAGATACCCGTCGCAGGAAGCGCAAAGGACGAGATGGAGCACACTCACTGTGATCTGCCCAATAATATCAAATGCGTAGCATTGTATCCAGAATTGCAGGTCGAGCGATTTTCCCGACTTTGACAGCTGCTTCATATGTCTAACAAAGATACCGATGCATTCATCAACACTGAGCTCTGTTGCCCAGAGGGATGTCGATGAGTACAGTCGGCTACAAGACGTCGATTGGCAGAGTGGCGAGATGTGTTGCGGACTGTAAAGAGGTCGGGAAACGCGGCGTTTGGACTGCTGGAAGCAATATGCCGTGATGCCTGTGTGTAATCGATGAGATTAGCGGACAGTCGTCACCAAGAATCGAGACGCTTTCTTTACAGACACTGTTTACAGACACAGTTCTTACCGTGAGAAAGGACTTTCCAGTACCATATATCGTCTTGACAGCACTGGGGTCATTGATGTGGTAGTAGCCCGGAATATTGTGCTGTGTTGGCAGAAAAATGAGGTAAATATTTGTCGCTTGGTTTTTAATTCAAATAAAAATAAAAACTGAAACAAGAAGAAAAATAAAAAATAGCCATAAAATTTCAAGCAAAACAGTATTTCATGAAATGGGATAAAATACGTCAAGATCAGCGGAAGTCGATGTAGGCCATTGACTGGCAGTCCGGCGGATTGGTTTGGGACCGCGATTGACAACCACGTGCTGAGATTTTCCTCTGTTGACGTTTGTGGGGGTTTCCCCACAACGCAATGACAATGTTTACTCCACCTGGGCTCACCGGGGTAAAGAGCTCTTGGCACGAGCTGACCGTCGTATGGAATAGTTCGTATATCCAATCAAGACACGACGTACACGCATTCCTTATTGGTATGCTTTGTTACCCCAGGATTTGGACCAAGCGCCGGCTTGCACAAATACCCCGGATTTGTACCCACAAAACAATTCCCCACAAGCTCACCTTTTCGTTGTGGCGCCAGCCATTCTCAGTTCGGGGAAACAGCATCCAGCATAGAGGTTCAAATGCCACCGGTGATCCGTAATGATGCTTGCAAAGATCGGTCTTCGTATCGTATTTTCTTCTTCTTCAACAAATTAAATTACTAGCACCACAGAAATCAACTCTCAAATCTACTCATCTGCATCAAAATGGGCCTCGGCGTCCTGGACACTCGCGACGGTCACCATGCCCCTGGTACGGTGACGTTGGACCTTTCGGCAGCACATATCCCACAGGCCGATCAGGCTTGGAAACGCGGCTCCGGCAAAGACGCGGACATTGTTCTCGTCCCACAGCCGTCTGAGGATCCAAACGATCCACTGAATTGGCCGACTTGGAAGAAATTCTCGGTGTTTTCTATTATTCTCCTTGGAACTGCTGTCGTGACCGTTGTTCCGGTACGTATTTTCCTTTTCGCATGCTGGAAGAGCTGGTATGGTGGATAGCAACTAATTCTCCACAGACTCCCATGTTGAACGCCGGCGTCGTGGAAGTAGCGATTGATCTCAACAGATCATACTCGGATATTGCTACGCTGAGCGGCTACATGCTGTTGGCCCTGGGTGCCGTCTCTCCTTTTGCTTCAGCCTTTGCCCGCAAATACGGAAAGAGACCCGTCTTTGTTTTCTCCTCCATCCTCGGCCTGGCCGGGTGTCTCGTCGCTGAGTCGGCCCACAACTACTCGACTCTTGTTGCTGGTCGCATTCTCCAGGGTGTTGGTGCTTCGGCGTACGAGTCGCTGTGCACGTCTGTCGTCTCGGACTTGTACTTTGTACACCAACGCGGCCTCTACACTTCCATAGTCGTCTTCTTCCTGACCGGCCTCAGCAACGGCGTCTCTGTCCTTGCCGGTCTCATCACCGCGAACCTGGGATGGCAATACAACTTTTATATCTTGCTGCCCTTCCTCGCCGTCCAGACCATTCTTGTGGTTCTTTTTGTTCCCGAGACCGCCTACAACCGTTCCATTCTCTACAACATTGACCGTGTTGGATCCGAAGACGACGAAGACATCAAAGGGCAGCAGAGTGCTCAGGCGACCCACATCGAGACCAGCCACACAGAGAAGGCTGCAACTCCAACGCAGACACCTGCCGACACTGATGTCCCCCGCCCAAAGACTTTTATTCAGAATCTGGCGCTCTACAATGGTGTCTTTACGGAAAAGCCGCTGTGGGCCATGGTTCTGGCCAGCTTTGTCATTATGGCCAACGCCATTGCCAGCTTGAACATTTTTATTTCTGGCCTCATCATGGCCTGGTTTGTCGCCATGTCTGTTGTGGCCGGTGTTATGTTTTCTTACCCGCCGTGGTCCTTTGACGCGGCCCAAATCGGCTACGTCTCTGCTGGACCCTTGATTGGCGGTCTGGTTGCCTCTGTCTCTTTAGCAATCGTGTCCGATCCTCTGATTCGCTACATGACGCACAAAAACAAGGGGGTCTACGAGCCCGAGTTCCGTCTTGTTCTCGCCACTCTCGGTGCTGCTCTGACCATTGCCGGCCTTGCCAGCTTCGGCCACACCGTCCAGACGGGCGAGTCCATCTATCTCATCTCCTTCCTCTGGGGTGTAACCCTGTGCGGCATGGGCATCATTGCCAGCATCACGATGACGTACGCACTCGACTCGCACCCGGCACACGCTGTCGAGATCTTCATTATGAACATTACGTTTAAAAACTTTTTCTTCTATGGGTAAGATCTACTCTCTCGGCCTACTCTCTCGTTTTTTCTTTTTCTTTTCTTTTCTTTTCTTTTCTTTTTCATCACACCCACCATTCATTGCTAACATGCCACACTAGCTTGACCAACTACATCGTTGACTGGTTCACCAACCAAGGCCCGCAGAAGCTTTTTGGTACTATTGCTGGAATCACTGGCTTCCTCGTGCTTCTCATCGTCCCCATGTACTTCTTCGGAAAGCGGTATCGCTCGTACTGGAGTAGGCACAATTTGCTCGTCAAGCTGCACCTGGATGACGACCCACATGCTTCTCATGAGACACTTCACTGAAACTCTTCTTGCCTACTGTCTTTGACTGCAAGCAGTCCAATATACTCAGTTGAAACGTTTGTGGAGGGCTCTTTGTAATATCTTCTTTCATTGTATGGTTCTTTTATTGTATGGATCTCGTCGACATGTTTTCAAGCTACAGCGTCTACGGAGTGAGCTGTCAGTTAATCTGTACCATAGTATGAGGAAATTCATCTACATGTTTTATATATCCAGTTCCAACTCGGCTGTTTGACATATTTATGTACGCCTCGTCTTTTCGTGCACAAAGGCTTTGTACCCAGGGAAAATCCCCAGCGGGTCCCATTTCTCTCTGATGCGCATAAACTTGGTGCGAGCAGAGTCCGTCCAGACCGGCATCTGCTTGAGTTGTCAGTGTACTCTTCTATTCGTACATGCGACCATAATCGTTATTTTCTAAAAGACACTCACCGTTTTGGGATGCGTTGTATCGGGTGACGGGTCAAAATCCGCAATGTACATTCCACAGGAAACGCTGAATGCACTGGCAAAAGACTTCCGCATAGCTGCCCTGACAGGCTGGCGAAACTCTGGATCTTTCCAGCCCGAGAATGTCGAAATGTAGTATTTTTGGGGAAGACTGAATACAGCATCAACTTCGTCCACATCAACGGTGTCGGCCATGTAAATGACGCCATAGGACGACCGGGTCGGTAGATTGCACAGGGAAGGCTTAATTGCCTTGATGAGCTGCAGTAAACAATATCAGTATTAGAAGAAGAAAAACGCGCAAGACAAAATAGACGTGGCATGGAGATGGTTTGAAGCCTCTTCTTTCGCTTCTTGCCTCAGGCATACCTTATCGCGCGGCACCTTTGGGTCGTTCAAGATGCTATGGATACCCCAATTCTGGTCGGGAGCTCTCGGATTCATGACGTGCTGCAGCTGGAAGAACTCCTCCCAGTTTACTTCTGCCGTCGGTTTCTCATCCACAGACAAGCTTTTGACCGAGTCGGGGATCTCGTTCCAAACGGCCAGCAGGCCCTCGGCCTCTGACAGGGAATCGGCATAAGCTGTGAGCTGGATGAACAGCTGCAACGGCGAGTCCTTGGGGATCGACTCGTCTTTCGACGTTGTATCAAAGAGGGTAGGGTGCATGAGACACACGGCGCCTTCCGTGAATGACCTGGGCATCTGTTCATTGCGGTCAAATGCAAAGTTAAGCAGGGCCTCAAACTTATCACCAACATTGAAGACAAAGGACCGCGCATACAGCGTCTTCATGGGGATAGTGCGGCTCCAGAGACGTGTGACAACGCCAAAGAAGGCCTGTCCGCTACCACGAGCCGCCCAGAAGAGATCCGGGTTCTGCGTACGGCTGGCAATCACCACGTCACCGTTGGGTACCACGATCTCAAGCTGTATGATCCAGTTCGTAATTGTGGCGCCCCAGCCGCGCATAAAAAAACCCTGGCCACCAGCAAGGCAGAACCCGCCTAGAGCCACATCGGGTGCGTGGCCAAAAGGGAAGAAACGGCCCACGGCATCCGTGGCCTTCCAAGCCTCGTAGACACGGACAGCAGGACCGAACGAAACAACGCCGGAGGCGTCATCGTACTGCACGTTTCTGTTTAGATTGTCGAGCTCAATGAGAATTCCGTTGTCGATCAGAGATGGCTTGGATGGCAAATGGCCCCCGGATTTGACGCCCACGGGCACGCCAAGGTTGCGGGCTCTCTGAAGAGCATGTGAAACGTCGGATGTGGATTGAACGGAGTGAATCTCCAGCGGAAAACGGTTCACCGGTTCGCTGTTGAAGAAGTTTGCCAGTGCCGTCTCGTACTCTTTGGCTCCTCGCTTAAGCACGGAGCCTGGGGTACGCTGAATACTGTCGGTCATTGTGGACAGGTGGTAGCCTCTCTTCTCTTGGGTAGTCCAGATCTGGATGTTGGTTGAGTTCAAACGGTGTTGGTCAGAAGCATTATCTATTGGTTGCAGATTAATGGGTGAAATGATCTGCAGGTACTGCCCTTGTGGGGGAAAAGGCGACCTCTCTTTCTGATTCACATGTTCGAGCCACAGACTACAATATGACTTTCTTTCAATCTTCCCCGGTTGCGGGGTATAAATTCCCAGAGAAGACATCGACTCTTACCACAGTCATCATTTGTGGTGTAAATCTTTAAATTCGGCGAGTGCAGACGTAGCTCGTCTCCCTGGTCCATATTACAATCAACCTCTATTCAATGATGGGTATTGCATGCGGATTTCTCCGCCTTGCTCTTCTGCTTTTAAAGTTCCATTTTTATATGAACTGTGACACAATCATTCCAACTCATCCACTCTAGATAATCAAGGCAGCTGAGGGTCAAAATCCGGGAGAAACCCGCTACATGTGCTCGTCCTCTACGTCGACTCCGGAGTCCTGCTGGGGATCGGAAGATATAGACGAAATGGTGGACGAAGAAGACGCTGCCAATTCGACATCTACGACGTCCAGTGTTTCGTCAGTGTTGAGGGGGAACCGTCGCATACAAAGACAGCGAGGACAACCTCCACCTCGCCTAACGAACGCAAGGCATGCTTTGTCTCTGCTACACCTCATATCGGCAAGGACACGGCGCAAGCTTGGCGCCCAGACTGCAGGACTCGGGTCTTGAGTAAGTCAATGGGCTGGAGCAGGATGGCCGACAACACCCCGGAGCTCGCAGAAAACAACAAGTGAAGAAGAAAAAACCGAAACAAACTATGAGAGGCTTGTTGATGTCCTTTTACTCTCATCCCAACGTGAGGAGTTACAAGTTCAATGAGGTACGGGCTGTAGACATATGCTTCAAAGTTTGTGTTGATAGTTTCTCGATGAAAGACCGTACAGTCATCTTCTTTTGTTTCGTGCTTTATCAAGCTCCATTGGTTGTAATCGAGAAGTAAACAAATCATCAAAAGTCACTCTTGTGGGGGTCGTTGTGTCCATTGACTTTTTTTACTTTTTCTTTACGTTTGTCCCACTGCGCAGTTACCATCTACCGCTTGCTCATAAAAGCTTCAGGGAACCGTGTTAGATTCTGCCAAAATGGCATGCTAATGTGGGGGGGTGTGGGTATTCTGATCGGGACTACCCCTTGATTATGTAATATGACACGAGGCGCGCGCCCACGCGCGCCAGCAACGAGAGCACCATCACGTCAGGGATGAATTGCCACTGTCTGTTTACATCGAACAAAGGGTCGTTTTCCATAATGTTCCATGACATCTGCGTTTACACCACGATAACGAAGGAACAAACAGTCGGACAGGAAATCGGAAGGTACCGGAAGAAAGAGGAGGAAAGGACGAACAGAATGATAGTAAACGGGCGTCTATAAGTAGAGCCCTTCTGGCAGGATAGTAGATAGAACTGAAGATAGAAGAATCAGACTTCATACACTTCACAGAATACACACCCATCGCAGGTATCACTTGCGGACGTGTATAGTGATACGTGATTTCTCAAAACACCGGTGACCCGACAGGGGGGAAGTATTGTTTACTGCACAGCTTTTTAACACAAACGATGCACGCTAAATTTGCTTGTAAATCCCCCACAGTCATGCCCCACAGTTGTGGGGTAAAAATTCCCTAAAATCACCCCAAGTCAGTCACGGTTGCCATTTGAAGGGTAAGTTTTCCGAGTCAAGTGGTGAAAGCTTGGCTCACATGTACGAACGTACAACAGGCGTATGTTTCACTGTCAGAGCTTTGGTAAATTCCTCACTGGGGTGCACTGTCACATTTAAGCTCCATCTATTGGTCTTCCCTCTCTCGTATGTAAAAGAAAGAAGCCAAGATGTCAGTGCAAAAACAAGTCAACAAATATCAGTGAGCACGGAAGGTCTAAAAGCCCTACAGGGAAAACGATCTTTATCACGGGAGGTGCGTCGGACATTGGCCGTGCCTCCGTTGATATTGCTCTAGGTATATAGCTGTACCAGTAAAAAAATAAGAAACTAAGAGAGCAACACTCTAGAAGATGCCAACGCACTGGGTTCCAAAGCATGGTCCATTGCATCAAACCTATGCAACCATGACGGCTGATAACTCTGCTGGATTGCCGTACATGATTGTGTGTTTCGGACCTTTCGATATTTCAAAGCAAAATCTATTTGCCGATTATTTTTGGGGAATAAAAATCAAACTTGCAAAGTAAATCTAACAATAAAACCGGACATAAAATAGTGCCAACTCAGCGGAAATCATTTGAAGATGTGAAATAACTTCAAAACAATGCGAATCGTGTCGTGGGGTCTGCAACGTTTATATATTCTACGGCACTCAAAGGGTGGTTGGGATATCTTGCAGGCTCAAACGTATCGGATTCTGGTAGCAGCGCGGATCATCATGGATGGCCCTTGTCGTTTGTCAGCAATACAAGATGAAATGACAGGAAAAGCGGAGATAGCACGCACCACCCAGGTGAGAACGACAACAGAGTTCTCGGGAATAAAGTAGTTCTGGTACCAGTCATCTTCGGTAGAAGAGTTGTACAGGCCGTATTTGTTGACAGGGCGCCACCGCAGCGTTTCCTTGATCATGGCCCGCACATGCTTGGATGCGCTCAGGCTGAGCAGCGCGTGGCTGTGCTTCCGAAGATTGCGCCAAAAAGCCACTAGGAAACTGCCTCTGGCCATACAAACGTCACTTTATCTGTTTACTTCCCCGCAAACGATCTATCCCCCACACACGACTCTAGCTCCAGATAAAAAATAGTCTGCATGCGGAGCATTATTCCTCATACGACAATTCACTGCAGGTGATGCACATGGAGGTTTGCAGCCCCACGCTACTCGCCGCTGTTTCAGAGCAGGGCATTTACATGATCTCCAGGTGGTGGCGATTAAATCCCACGAGAAAGTCTCATACAGCTGGTGATATGTTTACAGGCCGGCCTGTTTGTGAAGTAATATCAACCAGGAACGCCAATAAAGAGCAGCAACACTGATAGTTCGAAAAGCTCTAAAAGACGACACATTATTTGTGATTTTCTCAACACCGACAGCATTCTTTACTTTGAACAATGGCACCAGGTTTCTCAAAAGTGCGTAAAGCCACACCGCGTACTTCAGTCCCACTTGAGAGACACAGACTGACAGGATGAACTAGGTCTTAATTGTAGGCGCGGGTCCTGCTGGCCAGCTACTGGGCCTCCTCCTGGCCAAAGAGGGTATTCAAGTCACCCTCCTTGACCAGGCCGACAAGCTCGACGACAATCCTCGGGCCACTCACTATGCCCCGCCGGCCATGCGTGTGTTGAACTTTGCTGGTGTAGGCGACGAAGTCCGCGAGAAAGGCTTTGTGCCGGACAGTGTCGCCTGGCGAAAACTGGACGGAACACTTATCGCTCGTCTGGACAACGCGTCCTGCAAAGACAGCCTCGAGCGCATGGTCGCCCTGCCGCTCGATCAGCTGGGCCGTGTCCTCTACGACCACGCCAAGAAGCTTCCAAGCATCACGTACTTGTTCAACCACAAGGTCACAGACATTGGCCAGACCGAGACGTCGGCATGGGTCGACGTGGAGATTGTAAAGTCAGGCGAGACTGAGACCGCCGAGACCGCCGAGACCGAGAAGAAACGCTTCGAGGCCGACTACATTGTGGGCTGTGATGGTGCCAACAGCATCATCCGCCGCAAGCTCTTTGGCGACTGGGAGTTCCCCGGCCGCACCTGGGACGAGCAGATTGTGGCCACCAATGTAAGGTCTTCTTGTGCCACTGTTCAGTGTTCACTGTTCACTTCTCATACTAACAGCTTCCTGTAGGTCTACTATCCTTTCGAAAAGTACAGCGACTACTTGGATTCCAACTTCATCATCGACCCGGTGCACTGGTACATGGCCGCCAAGATCACCAAGGACGGCATGTGGCGCGTTACGTATGGAGAGTTGCCTGGCTTGACGCGGGAAGAGCTGATTGCGCGGCAGCCCGAAAAGTTCAAGCTCTTTCTGCCCGGCCACCCGGACCCAGGCGACTATAAGCTCGCCAATATCAGCCCCTACAAAGTTCACCAGCGTCTGGCCAAGAGTATGCGCGTAGGCCGCTTCCTGCTGGCGGCCGATGCCGCACACTTGTGCAATCCCTTTGGCGGCCTCGGCCTGACTGGTGGCATTGTTGACGTCGACGGTCTGTACAAGTGCCTCAAGGGCATCTACACCAACGTGGCCGACGACAGTATCCTCGACATCTACAGCGATGTCCGCCGCAAAAAGTATCTAGAGATGGTCGACCCCATCTCCAGCGAAAACTTGCGTCGCTTGTTGGTTGTGCCGTCGGACGAAGTGCTGCAGAAGGACGAGTTTCTCCAGCTGTGCAAAAAGGCCGCGACCGACGAAGAGCTGGCACAGAATATGGCCGAGGTATGTCTATTCTTCTGGGAGTATTGAATTCATCGTTTATCGTTGACGTGCTTTACTAACTCCTTGGTAGGGAGCTCATGCTCTGTCTTACGACTTCACCCAACACTACAAGAAGACAAGCAGCAGCTAGGTATGGCATACGGAGTACTTTAATCAAAATACCGCCTCAGTGTCGTCGTGATTGATGGACAGAATCTTAGACTGCGAAGAGACAAAGTATTTGATAATGCGATATGAACGTCATCAAGACGACAGATTCCGTACTATTTTCTGTCCCAACGTCCTCGGCGACGGCGATGGTCACCTCAAAGTCGTATGTCGTATTTAAAGACACAGTACTCCGTATTGTGTCGTAATCCCCCGCACTGTCCCACGGATACGACCGAGACAGATGTGCGAGCATAATGCTTTGAGCATAACGCTTGGAATGCTTAGTGCGATCCTTAAAGCCAAGGCATGGAGGAATCAATCAGCAAAAGCAATCGCTTTCCTTTGGGTCCCTTTGTCACGCGCTCCTGCTTCTTTGCCTTTATTTTTATTCGTCTCGACCTCACTTGATTGACGACGGCTGTGACCAACAACAGACATTACACAACACTCTGTGCTCTCGCTGCCCCCGCCACATCCCACATCCACACCCCACACCCCACAATGCCATTCTCCATCTCCAACGCCTTGTCGGCGCTCGTCGGCGTCGAGCACGTCTACATTCTCGTGCTCGAAATGTTCCTGTGGACCACACCCCGCGGCCGCAAGACCTTTAAGCTGACGCCCGAGTTTGCGCAGCAGAGCCGCCCGCTCGCCGCCAACATGGGCTTGTACAATGGCTTCTTGGCCGCCGGCCTGTTCTGGGGCCTGCTGCACCCGGACCCGGCCTTTGGCCGCCAGATCCACCTCTTTTTCCAGAGCTGCATTGCTGTGGCAGCTGTCTTTGGCGGCACTACGTCCAGCAAGCGCATCCTGTACATGCAGGGCATCCCGGCGGTGGCCGCGCTTGCGGCGACGCTGCTGCGGATCTAAGAGATGGATTTGGGAGGGCCATGCGCCGAGCTTGATGGACCTTGGGTTTCATGGGGACCCTTTGAGGGGGCAATGGACTGCGTTTTGTAAGGACAAATCGGCCGTAGCCTAGCTTCCGCCCCTAGCGCGGGTCAATGTAAGGCGACTTACAATCACGAAAGTCAACAACGACGTTCTATCGCGGTGATGGCTCATAAACGGCCGAAGCGAACAGAAGCAAAAGGGTGTTTCTGTTTTTCCCTCTCATTTGAAGATCCTGTTGCTGCCTACGTCTTTCTTCCGGCATACAAGTCACGTGGTTCCCCCAACCACCTCAAATGTCGGCGCTTCGCGACATCCCAGCTGCAACTTTGGACCTCGCCAATACTCAACAAATCCTATCCTCCACCCTCTCCAATACACAACATAACGACAAATACTCTCCTCCACCCCTTCGAGCAAAGATGGGAACAAAGGAGCAGTCCAAAATTGAGCAGGCAGCAACTCCTCAGGCGGAGAAGGCCGCTGTCGAATATGTTATAAAACATGGCACGGAAGAACACCGACAAATTGTTAGCTTCTACAAACGTACAAATCCCCTTTTGATGATATGGGTGCTAACTTGGTGCGATCATACAGAGCTCCATGATCGGCTCAGGCAACTCGGGGATGGTGCATCTTTTGCCTTGTGGCACACGAATTCGAAAGTCCGTTGCGATATGGCGGATGGACACGTTTGTCTTGAAAATGCAGGCGAAGGACCTTCGCAAAGAGATTGCAGTCTACAAACATCTTCCCGAGGAGCACCGGCGATTTCTACGGATGTACGAGTCTGTGGACGACGGAAATCTCGACGTATCCCTCACGCTCGACTACCTCCCGAACAACACTCTGCACGAGTACCTGCGCGGCTTCACCTTTAAAGAGCTCATGAACACAAAGGCCGTGAGGGGAGAAAAGGACGGCGAGAGGGAGAGACGGTTGCGGAGACGGCACGATTCCATTCCTCTTCGGGACCGTGCACGCTGGGTTCTTGAGGCCACCGATGGCATCATCGCTCTCCACGCCCACGATGTGATCCACTGTGATATCAAGCCGGAGAATATGGGCCTGGATGCCCAGCTCAGCGTGCGCATTTTTGACTTTGCTGGCAGCAGCCTGCCTGACCAGCCGCCACTGTGTGCCGAGAGCCGGCGGTACTTTATGCCTCGAGAGTCGTGGGACGTGTACAATGCAAAGACGGACCTCTTTGCTCTCGGCTCAAGCATCTACCACATTGTGACAGGAGTGCAGCCCTACGACTCGGTGCCAGACGACGACGTCAAGGAACTGTTTGAGCGAGGCGAGTTTCCTGATCTGTCTGCTGAAGGTGCCGCATTGGCGGGCGGGAGTAAAGGGGCTGACGACACAAACGGCACGAGTCCTGTGAGGGGGGAACTGGTTTTCGCCGAGACGATCCGAAAGTGCTGGAACGGCGAGTTTGCGGCGGCTACTGATGTGATGGACTCGCTCAAAACTGAAGTTGTGCAAACTTTTGATGAGCAAGATGTAAAGTATGTGGAGGAGGCCAGCGGTATTACTATCAACTGTGTTTGATGTGAACAGCAGTGTTATACCAGCCGAATAACCTCATTGACTCCCCTGCAAATCACGACCCGTCTTTAGGGGCCAAGCACAGGCAAAGCACAGCCTGGCACAGGCTCTAAGCAGGCCTGCACAGGCTTATATAGGTGTGTACGCCTGTGTACCGTCTGCGTCACAGTAAGTATATACACGGTTATAAGTATATAGCTTTAAGTATACGGCTTTATTTATTAACGAGGGACTTAAAATAAAGCAACGCTCCTTAGAGGAGGAGGTTATAAATGAATCCTTATGCCTTTTATTACTTACTTAATTTACTAGACGGATGTTTATAAATACGGTGCCTTTCGGTACCTGGAGGCTTATTATTCTTCCTTTTAATTAAGACTGTCTAATATACCTTTTTTATATTATTCTTTTAAAGCTTTTATTTAATAAAAAGCCGTTTTACGTATTAACTTAAATTATAACTATTGTCCCGCTTTTGCGACTACGTCGATTCTACGACTCCCACCTTGTACTTCCGTCCCCCCCCGAACCTTTTTGTTATCCACAAAGGAATACTTCCTGCGCAAGCTCTACCAACCAATCGCCGTTTCTCCTCCCTCCCATAAACACCACCGCCAACTATACGCCCGCCTCCCTCTCGAAAAGTCAACGAATGCCAGTTTGTGCTTAGCAAAGATGGGAGCAACGTGAGTGAAGCAGACTACCGCCATAGCAAAGCCTTATTCAATAAGTTTCCGTTAATAACATATCGGTTTGACAGGGAGATTGTCGCTGCAATTTTCAGCGGCATCGCGGCCGCTAACCTTCCTCACCAGTTTTAGCAGTATCGGGTGGAAGGGGAAGCTGACATGGCAGCGGCAGACCACCAGGCTGGGCTATCGGCAAGGCGCGGAGAGCCTTTAACCAAAGCATACCGTTGTGCAGTTGAGAAAGCGAAGAAGAGGGGGCTTATAGGTCGATTGTTTTACGGCACAGGGAACCTAGACGTTATAGAGCAAGTGGAAAGTGCAGCACGTCACTATGAAGCCAAGGCCAAGCTCGAAGACACCACGAAGAAGCTCGAGGAGGCCAAGGCCGAGCTCGAACGAACTACAACGGAGCTTAAAAGATTTAAGATCGAACTTGCCCAAGCCAAAGCGGATGCCGACGCAGCAGCCGTGTAGGCTGTTGATTATGCGGCCATCTCGGCTAAACGAGAAGAGCAAGAAAATATTTTTAGAGCTTGCTTATTTTTATTATTCACTTTACATTTTACGTGGCAGCGGAGCCACTTGCAAGGCGCCGGCCTTATATTAACTAAAGTCTTAAAATAACTGCGCTTTCAAATAAACAAGGCACAATGAAGTCCTTCCTACCGATAGGCGTGCTGTAGGTACAAAAATCTTTAAAATATTTGTCTTCGGCATAAGTGATCTCCTGCAGTGTTGACATCGACTAGCTGCAGTCTACGCTGCACCGTGTTCTGTTCTAGCGTTGGTATATGAAGTGCCAGGTGGTGGTTGGTAACGGCCACTGACAGCGGCTATCCGCGCCGCGGTTCTCGGGGGGGGGGGGGGGGGGGGGGGGGGGGGGGGGGGGGGGGGGGGGGGGGGGGGGGGGGC